>JBBBDQ010030175.1:517500-570000 GCA_037127315.1 Ascarosepion bandense
CTATTGACCTTACATTTAAATTAGATTGTAGCTGTCGGGAAAGCAAGTATATGGAAAGGAATTCCACAGGTGGGAAGTGCGTGTAAAGAAGCTGTTAGAGTAGAAATTGCGTTTACATTTTATCGGTTTCACTGTAAAAGGGTGGGACCTAGTTGCTAATCTAGTAGCTCGTGTAAGTTCATACCTAGGGGGCACCAGTGATCTAAGTTCATCGGAGCAAAAGCCGTGAAAGTATTTATAGAAGAGGCACAGGGAAGCTACGTCCCGCCGGTGAGAGAGCGACTGCAGTCAGTATCGATCACATTGCAGATTCTCCGTTGGATTTTGTCAAGAACCCCGAGGTGAATAGCAGGGGCACCCGACCAGATGTGGCAGCATTATTCAATAAACAGGCGGATGGTAGATTTATATATGTGTAGGATGGACTCAGACGGGATAAACTTCCTGGCCCTGCACAGTTAACCGACCTTCTTGGCAGCGGATTTAGCAATGGGTTCGATATAGTCATTCCACTTGAGGTCCGCTGAGAGTGTGAGGCCAAAGAGGTGCAGTGTTTTACTCTCAGGGAGGCTAGCCTGTTCTATGCTAATTGGGTGGGGGTAGGAGCGATTGTCTATGATGGTTAATAGATCGCAACTTCGTTTTGAAAGCATTAAAATTTACGAGCCATTTCTTCCCTAGTCTGTCACGGATTGGACGTCCTTCTGAAGCTCGGCAGCGAGGTTCGCTTTTTCAACCTCTGCACTTACCTTTTCGAAAATCAAACTCTGTTTTAAAACTGGACCTTTTTTTACCTTTCTGCCTTAAGCCGAATATAGGGTCTACTTTTTTTCTGCTTAATTTTTAATTCAAGTTAAAAAGTAGGCAGAGCCTGTGAAACTCCCTTGAGTATATATTTTCCCAATAGTTTTTTTTTTTAATCGTATCACCCGGAGCAAGGCAGTAACGCCACTGATGTGCAGGGGGCTAAATAATAGTGAGAAGATTGGAAAAGAGAAAGCGGGAAACCACATCCTAAACAGGGAACAAGCGATGAGCCTCTTAACCTGTTCAATAGACATGGATGGAGTGTGAACCGGGCGATAGATAGATCTATCTACTCCAATTGAAAAAAAAAACATACGAGAAAGAATTTACTGATTTTACTGATTTTTCATTTGATCATTCTGTCGGATGTCGATTCATATTTGATCCTACCTCCTCGGCCTTAAACTATCTTCCGATCTCGAGTGGAACCATTATATTGAGTCAATAGGTAAATCCACTTCTAGGAAGGTTGGGTCACTCTGTCGGGCCAGGATGTTTTTCCACCTTGGTCCCTCTTGCACATAAACAAATCGACCAACCGTCCATAGAATACCGCTGTCATATATGGTCAGGCGCTCCCGCTGTTCATCTCAACAGGCTCCAACGGAGAATCAGTAATGTGATAGGTACCGACACCAGCTACTTTCTCACCGACGGGGTGTAGCTTTCCTCTGTTTCATAAATATTTTAATGGCTTCTGCTCCGACGAAATTTGTGCCCCTGCCGCATAAGTTTAATCGTGCAACCAGACTGGCATCTGGGTCCCACCCATTCACAGTTAGATCAACCAAATGCAGCCGACTATTCTACTCCACCAGCTTCTTTTCTCGCATTTCCCACCTGTGAAACTCTCTTTCATAGTCTTGCTTTCCTGACGGCTACAACCTCCAAGAATTTAAATGCAATGTCAATACCCATCTCTTAGACCACTTGACAGCCTGTATATCTTTTCCTTTCTCTCTACTTTTGCAACTGTCATCACACCTGTATTTCCATCCTTCTCTTGCTCATTTCTCTGACCCCTCCTGTAACTGGTTCGTCTTTCTCTTTACTCTCCTTCTATCTAATCTTTCTCTCTTATGTAGCCCCCTTCGCATCAGTCTTTCTACATCACCCTGTATATCTTTTCCTTTCTCTCTAGCTTTGCAACTGTCATCACACCGGTATTCCCATCCTTCTCTTGCTCCTTTCTCTGACCCCTCCTGTAACTGGTTCGTCTTTCTCTTTACTCTCCACCTATCTAATCTTTCTCCCTTATGTAGCCCCCTTCGCATCAGTCTTTCTACATCACCCTGTATATCTTTTCCTTTCTCTCTACCTTTGCAACTGTCATCACACCTGTATTCCCATCCTTCTCTTGCTCCTTTCTCTGACCCCTCCTGTAACTGGTTCGTCTTTCTCTTTACTCTCCTCCTATCTAATCTTTCTCTCTTATGTAGCCCCCTTCGCATCAGTCTTTCTACATCACCCTGTATATCTTTTCCTTTCTCTCTACCTTTGCAACTGTCATCACACCTGTATTCACATCCTTCTCTTGCTCCTTTCTCTGACCCCTCCTGTAACTTGTTCGTCTTTCTCTTTACTCTCCTCCTATCTAATCTTTCTTTCTTATGTAGCCCCCTTCGCATCAGTCTTTCTACATCACCCAGTATATCTTTTCCTTTCTCTCCACCTCTGCAACTGTCATCACACCTGTATTCCCATCCTTCTCTTGCTCCCTTCTCTGACCCCTCCTGTAACTGGTTCGTCTTTCTCTTTACTCTCCTCCTATCTAATCTTTCTCTCTTATGTAGCCCCCTTCGCATCAGTTTTTCTACATCACCCAGTATATCTTTTCCTTTCTCTCCACCTCTGCAACTGTCATCACACCTGTATTCCCATCCTTCTCTTGCTCCCTTCTCTGACCCCTCCTGTAACTGGTTCGTCTTTCTCTTTACTCTCCTCCTATCTAATCTTTCTCTCTTATGTAGCCCCCTTCGCATGTCTTTCTACATCACCCAGTATATCTTTTCCTTTCTCTCCACCTCTGCAACTGTCATCACACCTGTATTCCCATCCTTCTCTTGCTCCCTTCTCTGACCCCTCCTGTAACTGGTTCGTCTTTCTCTTTACTCTCCTCCTATCTAATCTTTTTCTCTTATGTAGCCCCCTGCGCATCAGTGGCGTTACTGCCTTGCTTGGGGTGAAACGTTAAAAAAAAAATTCTGAGTTTTATTTTGTATGACTGTTTCTTTTTTCTCCAGCCCCTCATGACAACAAAAATAATAAAAAATATTTGTTTTGTTGTTTCTCATTTTTATGAGTATTTTTGCATGTATAAATGTCAGACGGTTTATAAATATTTACTTAGCGTTAAAATCCTCTACAACTTTAAATGCCGGCTTATGTCTACCATTTTGCCCCGAGCCGAAAACAGACCATGTCTACTTTTTGGCTCAAGCTTAAAACAGGGATAATGCCTTCCTACATATTTACCCATTGTGATTGTTGTTTGCAAAGCTTATATTCAACATTAATTAATCCTTCATGGACTGATATGTTGTTAAATTAAATAATTTAAACCAACATTTCGAATTTTTAGTGAATGCCTGTTTATGTGCGTGTGTTTGCATATTGGTTCGGAACAAAAAATCGGGAAGCCAGGTTCGAATTCCAGTTGAATTCGTTGCATTCACTTACGCGCAAATACCCTTGGGAAAGGTATTAACCCATCTATTCATTCCAATTATGGTTTAAATAACAGGACAGATTTGGTTCTAAAGCCTTGGCTGGCAACTAGCCTACTACAGAAAGCAATGACAACCTACTGCGAGATAATCTTCTGCCCAGTCAGTCATGTCTCTTTTGAGACATGATCGCCAAAAGCGTGTATCACATATGGCTCTTAACTGACTGAATAAATATAATAGTTAGAAACATGATTAAGACTTCTACTGGGCATAAAGTGGGGGATCGGTTTTTTTATTGTCATGAAGTAATAAACTGATCCCTCACTAATTACTACTGAAAAATATAATACATCTCTTTACCCTCTAGTTATGAGTCAATTCACAGGACAGGTTGGGTTCTATAGCCTTGGCTGGCAACCAGTCTACTGCAGAAAGTAATGGATATTCTTCTGCCCAGTCACACATGACAAGCTACTGCGGAAAAATCTTCTGTTCAGTCAGTCGTGTCTCTTTCGAGACATGATCGCCCAAAACGTCTATCACATATGGCACTTAACTGACTAAATGAATATAATAGTTGAAAACATGATTAAGGCTTCTAACGGTCATTAAGTGGGCGACCGGTTTTCTATTGTTATGAAGTAATAAACTGATCCCCCACTAATTACTACTGAATAATCTAATACAACTCTTTCCCCTCAAGCTATGTCAAATAACAGGACAGATTGTGTTCGTAGCCTTGGCTGGCAACCAGTTTACCGCAGAAGTAATGGCAACATACTGAGGGGTAATCTTCTGCCCAGTTAGTCATGTCTCTTTCGAGACATGATCGCCCAAAGCGTGTATCATGTGTGGCACTTAACTGACTCTCTGTGTTTACGCATTCATTCATTATACCTAAAATCATGTTAGTTTGTCAGAGGGCGTCAGACGAAGTTTGAGCTTCGTTGTCCGACATTATCTGGTAAGGCAAACACTGTTGATGATTAGAGAAATGTCGGCTCCTTCTTTCTAGCAAATCTTTCTGTCTGTAAAGATAGCGATCGTTTGTTGTTATTTTTGTTTCGTTTTTGTTTAATGTTTAATGTTTTAGCTTCTTTCGGCGACATCTTTGCCGCGTGAAGTAATCTGCGCTTTCGTCTTGTGCTGCGGGGGTTAGGGTTCCCTTTTCACTTTCAAAATCCTTTACCCTCATTGTACCTAATCTCGCACTGGCTGTATTTATTCACTGTGGAAGTATGCGTGCGCTTGTTTGATTATGCGAATGGTTTACACGCATGCTGGAATACGCATGTCTTCTTCGTTTTCTTGTCATCATTTATTTTTTCCAGCCGAGAAATAATGATAATATTCATCCGAGACGATTTAGAGAAAGCGACGTGGACAAGAGGAGGCAAAAAAGAAGTGGAACGCGGATTCTGAAAAACAGGAGATGAATAACAAAAACATCGGGAAACATATATATACGTCTAATTATACACACACACACACTTCTGAGAAAAACGCTTGTTGATAACACGTACATACTTAAACAAGAAAATAATAAACAGAAACTAAAAATCCTCGAAGCAATCTACATTAAACAATTTAAACCTGGTTTGAATACAATCAATTTTGATATTTCCAATAACGTACTCAAATGCCTGTAATCAGACCAGGGACCACAACGCCACTATTTTGTCACTGTCTTCGGCCATCCGCCACGGTAGGGATGGACTTATATTTTCAATTTAATTCTCTTTATTGTTAATAACTTAAATGTTCTATGTTTACTGTGTGTTAATATTTACTCTTTGATAATGGCTTATGTGAGCCGAAAGCTTAGACCTGATAAAAAAAATCAACAATTACTGTGATTTTTTGTTGTCTTTCAACGACATCACCATCAAGTATATCAGACGGTATGAACGGATCCTACACAAAATTAATGGACATAACTTGTCTATATTATTCAATGAAACTTGCATTAATATATATATATATATATGTGTGTGTGTGTTAAGCAACGTTGAGCCTGGTCAGTACTTAGGTGGGTGACCACTTGGGAATACCAGGTGCTGTTAACGTTCACGGATGTGCGTTGTGGTGCGGTGGATGTCGGCTTGGAGGGGGAAATCGGTGAGCCGAGTTCCAATTCCAGTCGAGCACACTGCATTCACTTGCGCACTAGTACCCTTGGGAAAGGTATTAATCCGTCTGTTCCCTCCAATTATGGGTTAAATAATTGAGGTCTGCTGTTCATGCGATCTGTGGCGGATTTCTGCACCGTTGTTTGTTATCAGCAGTTCCAAAAAGTGTGGATGGTACTACACAATGCCTTCACCACTATAAACAAATCTCTGTGTGGATGTCTTACTAAGGTTAGACCCTCATACATCGAAATCGATGGGAGAGTCCATGATGATATATATGTATATATATATATATATATATGCATAGGTAGACACTGAAGCAACACCGCTAAAACGCAACACATAGGCAACCCCATATATATATATATATATATATATATATATATATATATATATATATATATATATATATATATATATATATATATATATTTTATAACATGTACATAATTTTATGTGCGTTGTGGTACAGTGGATATCTGCTAGGAACTAGAAACCGGGGAGCCGAGTTCGAATTCCAGTTGAATCCATAGTATTCACTTACGCGCAAATATCATTGGGAAAGGTATTAATCCGTCACGTCTAGTTATGGGTTAAATAGCAGGACAGATTGGGTTCTATAGCCTTGGTCGGCAACCAGTCTACTGCAGAAAGCAATGGCAACCTACTGCGGGATAATCTTCTGCCCAGTCAGTCATGTCTCTTTCGAGACATGATCGCCCAAGCGTCTATCACGTATGGCACTTAACTGACTGACATAATTTTATATATATATATATATCCTCTCCAAATCGTACATTTGTTTCGACATTGAAACTTCAATGTCTCATCAGGCGGTGTGGATAGGAATGGAAAGCCTCTTTTCTTATATTTGGTCAGTTGTGTGTGGGATGTTGGTGGGGGTTAGTGATAAGGGAATAAGTCTCGTGTATTGACCGTTGGAATTTTGAAGAAAATAGTGTGGGTAGATAAAATGGTTGATTAATGAGAGTCTTTGATTTCTAGACTGATTTAACATTAGCAATTAGAATGTAAGTTTTTATTATCTTGTGACTAGACTATATCCTTTGGATTTCTTAGAAGAGCCGGTAAGGGGTGGGATGCTTATTTTGTACAGAATATTTTTGTATTTAAGTAGAGTCTTTATAATTAATTTAAATTTGTATATTTAATCTTAATTTTGGATTTAGGAAATAGATTTTTTCTATTAAATTTTAAATTTTAATTAGATCACAGTTTGGAAACCGATTTTTTTTTTAATTTTAAATTTATTTTCTTATACTTGGTTAGTTGTGTGTGGGTTGTTGGCGGAAGGTGAGTGATAAGGGAACAAGTCACGTGTATTGACCGTTAGAATTTTGAAGAAAGTGGTGTGGGTATTTAAAATGGTTGATATATATATATTGATTGTTTAATTACTTAGTTTTTGGTCATAATAAAATTAGACCAGTGCACATTTGTATTAAAAAGTGTTCAATACAACTATATTGTAGAACTTTTGAATATTTTCCATTTGTAAACAAGTAATTACGCGACCTAGGTTTCTACCATGCGTGGTGTCTTCAGGCGATTTTTTATGACTGATTTTACCGCTTACCATTTTTCTTTTTAAGAACGTTCTTGTAAAGGCGTTTTATTTGAACGCCTACGTGGCAGGGAATTTTTGAACCTGCAATTTTTTAATTAAAACGAATTAGGGCGTTTTTATCCATGGTTGTATGAACCTAAGAGGTATTTCTTAATGTGAATGCATTTTGTCATAATTTCCGTTCTTTCATTTAACAGTTCGTTTTTATTTGGGAATAGAATAATTTCTAATTTTTTCCTTTTTGGTACAGTCTACATATATTTCTACTGTTGTAAGGCTTGGCTGTTTTTACAATATTCCACGTTGTGAGATTTTTCATATATATATATATATATATATATATATCTATAAATATGCAAAATCTCTCAGAGTTAACCTGTAGAAAAGACAATATATATAAATGTAAATTACAATTAGGAAAACAGTATTTTATATATATATATATATATATATATATATATATATATATATATATGCATGTATTCTTCATTTGCAAACGAGTTATTACGCGACCTATGTTTCTACCATGTGGCGTCATCAGGCGATTTGCAATAATTTTATTATTATAAATAAGTTAGACTCCACATGGTAGAAACATAGATCGCGTAATAAGTCGTTTACAAATGAAAAATATTCAAAATTTCTACAGTATGTTTATATTGAACACTTTTTAATAAAAATGTGTACTGGTTAATTTTATTATGACTAAAAGCTAAGTAATTAAACAATCAATTATATCTATCTATCTATATATATATATATATATATAAGACATGTCAATGAAATAAATTGCAAACATTGTGTCTGCTTATTTTTAATAAAATTCGTTCATACTCACGGATAATCTTTCGCGTATTATAATTGAAAGATGTCAGAAATGAGCTGTAACATTGACAGATGGTATTATCATTCATTTCTCAATGCATCCAAGTACTTTCAATCTCCTTCCGAGATCATCGTCAGGAGTGTGAGTTATGGTAACAAATTTTTGTAACACAGTTTTGCAGTTATTTTTTGTTACCATAACTCACAAAGCACCATGACGTTATTCACTCAGCCAGAAATCTGAAAACGGCATCCTGTACTACTTGGAATTTGGGTGTCAGTATAAGAACAGTGCAGAGGATTCGGAAAGAGTTGGATGAGTCTAATAGTGATTACGAAGGTACAGCAGTTCAAAAAACTCACTCTGATTGTTCTTTAGAGACAAGAACGCCTAAATGTTTTGGTGAGGGTCTCAGATTTACAGAATTTGGAAGTAGTTGGATGATGTATTCATTGAACATCATCGCGTGGTGAACCTGTACCACATTACCTCCCCCTGCAAATGTGTTGATTATTATTTTTTTCTTTTTTTCAGTGCATTCTTATCGATTAGTAAATAAAGTTTCAGATTTTCAAAAAGAAAAATGAAAAAAAGAAATCAATATTTAAAGATTTTTAGGGGGTGCTCAGTTTCTCATGCAACATTATAGTAAATCGATCCTCCATTTTGAAAACACACGCTTCAAGTTGTTGCCCTTATTTTTCTTTTTTCTTTTTTTTTTTTAACTTATGGGAAATTAATGAAAAAAATCGTTCGGTAAATATGTTTTTATTCAAAATATTTTTAGAATAGGAATTATTTTAAAGATTTTCTGTCAAAAAAATTATTTTTACTGTTTTGCATATTATATTTTTCATTCCAAATTTTTTTACAACGGGAATTATTTTTAATAAACTCTGTCTAAAAAAATTATTTTTACTTTTTAAATAGCTTATTTTTCAATAATTTAGACTCCTACTGGGCATAAAGTGGGAAACGGTTTTTTATTGTTATGAAGTAATAAACTGATCCCCCACTAATTACTACTGAATAATATAATACATCTCTTCCCCCTCTAGTTATGAGTCAAATAACAGGACAGGTTGGGTTCTATAGCCTTGGCTGGCAACCAGTCTACTGCAGAAAGTAATGGATATTCTTCTGCCCAGTCACACATGACAAGCTACTGCGGAAAAATCTTCTGTTCAGTCAGTCGTGTCTCTTTCGAGACATGATCGCCCAAATTTCTATCACATATGGCACTTAACTGACTAAATGAATATAATAGTTGAAAACATGATTAAGGCTTCTAACGGTCATTAAGTGGGCGACCGGTTTTCTATTGTTATGAAGTAATAAACTGATCCCCCACTAATTACTACTGAATAATCTAATACAACTCTTTCCCCTCAAGCTATGTCAAATAACAGGACAGATTGTGTTCTGTAGCCTTGGCTGGCAACCAGTTTACCGCAGAAGTAATGGCAACCTACTGCGGGGTAATCTTCTGCCCAGTTAGTCATGTCTCTTTCGAGACATGATCGCCCAAAGCGTGTATCACGTGTGGCACTTAACTGACTCTCTGTGTCTACGCATTCATTCATTATACCTAAAATCATGTTAGTTTGTCAGAGGGCGTCAGACGAAGTTTGAGCTTCGTTGTCCGACATTATCTGGTAAGGCAAACACTGTTGATGATTAGAGAAATGTCGGCTCCTTCTTTCTAGCAAATCTTTCTGTCTGTAAAGATAGCGATCGTTTGTTGTTATTTTTGTTTCGTTTTTGTTTAATGTTTAATGTTTTAGCTTCTTTCGGCGACATCTTTGCCGCGTGAAGTAATCTGCGCTTTCGTCTTGTGCTGCGGGGGTTAGGGTTCCCTTTTCACTTTCAAAATCCTTTCCCCTCATTTAAGAGCAGGATAGAAAATCTTCTGTCCAGTCAGTCATGTCTTTCTCGAGACATGATCCCCCAAAGCGTGTATCACGTATGGCACTTAAATGACTGACTGAATATAATAGTTGGAAACATGATTTAAGTCTTCTACTGGACATAAAGTGGGGGATCGGTTTTCCATTGTTATGAAGTTATAAACTGATCCCCCACTAATTACTACTGATTAATACAATACATCTCTTCTTCCATTCATCTATAGTTTAAAGAGCAGGATAAAAATCTTCTGTCCATTCAGTCATGTCCCTTTCGAGACATGATGGCCCAAAGTGTGTATCACGTATGGCACTTAACTGACTGACTGAAACATGATTTAAGTCTTCTACTGGGCATAAAGTGGGGGATCGGTTTTCCATTGTTATGTAGTAATAAACTGATCCCCCACTAATTACTACTGATTAATACAATACATCTCTTCTTCCATTCAGCTATAGTTTAAAGAGCAGGATAGAAAATCTTCTGTCCATTCAGTCATGTCCCTTTCGAGACATGATGGCTCAAAGTGTGTATCACGTATGGCACTTAACTGACTAACTTGGCCAACACTGGAACTATCTTGAACGCCCTCGCAAAAATTCACTCTAATCAAAGAAAAATTTACCAGTCATAGATAAGAAAGAAAATAACGGTAAAATTGTTATTCGTTTACCATTTTGTATTCCTTAAGTTTATTTTTTTTTTTTTTTAGCGATGCCCTTTATTTATGTACGCCTAACGTTTCGAAGATGGTTATCAGGCAATTCCAACGACGTAAGAAATAATCGCAGACACTGAGAAAACATTTTGCGTCTCTTCTGAAGATCTGACAAGGGCAAAGAATGACAGTCTGACAGCAGAAGGTTATAGGGGTGGACGTCCAGTCAAAATATGGCTTTCCGGATCTCCATTACAAAAGCTGACAATGATGCCGGTAATTATAAAGAGGAGCCATTTTTCCTCTCAGATTTTTTCTGATGATGGAACATGAATGAATTTTACAAGTACATTCAGCTTTCCGCGTCTACAAATCAACATCTCGTTATAATATACAATAATTTATTTTAAAAAATATAGGCCACTGTAAGACGTGCGTACATACATACAGACATATATATTTCGGCACAATATATATACTCATGCATCTATTCATATATATATATATATATACATTTGCTCTGTAATATTTTATTACATGGAGCTCTCTTCCGGTATCATTTTTTAATATTAAAATAAAATTTTTAATATTAATTAGGATCGGGTTTTTGGAATTTACCTTCCTGATTTTTTTCACTTGGATTAAAGTATCTGAATTAATATATATATATATATATATATATAGTCTTCCGCAGACAAATCTGTTTCGCTGTATCACAGCTCATCAGTACAATATGACATCCGATTGTTCTAGCTAGGATTGAAACCCGACAGAATTGGCATCATTCAGCGATTTTACCCCTGGCCTATGTTCGTTCAGTAGAGGAAGGAGGACCTTTAGCGTAAACATACGCTAGTAGCCGAGAGTGTTTAAATTTATGACTGAATGAACAATATATATATATGTTTAGGTTGTGATTTCCGGATTTCTCTTTTCCAATCTTTTCACTCTTGCGTAGACACCTGCATATCAGTGGCATTACCGCCTTGCTCGGGGTGATATGATTAATATATATATATATATATATATATATATATATATATATATATATATAAGTTGGGTATATAAGCCGATTTCGTAATCGACTGATATTTCCACCTTAAATATCGAAATGCTCTACATGTTAAAACTTTCTAGTACAACTGTTTACTGGTCTAATTTAAATCTAAGTATGACATATCACTGTTTAATATATATATATATATATATATATATATATATAGGCTGTACAATCCCAGGATAGGATTGGCAAATAATCCGGAATAAGGTTGGTGAATCATCCAAGAGGATCCTAATAATATCGTTAAAATATTAAAACTGATTCAATAGAGAGCACAATGTAATTTCATTTAATTTACAGAGAGGATATTTATTTATTTATCTGTAAATTCAGATAAAAATTAGAGGAGAAATAGCCATTTTCAAAGTGTTACTTAAAGACATGCATTGTCAACCCCATTTAAACAAAGAATAAGGAAAAATTGGTTTAGTAAATTGCAATAAATATTTATCTTAATCTTCCATTTAGTCATAATAAGTTTGTTATTTTTTAAAATTTGGCTAAGCACTTAACTTTCCTACCACTACTAACCCAAAGGTCAAGCCACATACCTCCCACTACCATAGTAGAAATTTCTACTAAGATTCCTCTAGCTTAACCCTATAAAAGCCAATATTCCCACATCCACTTCCTTTACTAGACCAAGCCTCCGGCATTAGAATTTTTCCTCATTCTTTGTTTAGATAGAGCTGACAATGCATGTCTTAAACTAAAATGTTGAAAATGGCTATTTCCCCTCGAAATTTTATCGAAATTTACATATATATACATATGTAAATTTTATCGGAATTTACATATATATACATATATATATATATATATATATATATATATATATATATAAACTTATCACGATACTCGTTTCGAAAAACAACCCGAGTATATACGCGGAAGGAAAAATGGATGTGAAAAAAGAAAGACCTAAGCACGTGAACATCAGTCAAAGTACGTAACCCAAAGAAAAAACCGAGATGAGTAATCTATAATAAAAAAAAAAAGAAAAATCCTGAAGATGATACCTACGTAGGTTTGTTGGCTCGTTAGGTTATTTACTTATATATATATATATATATATATATATATATATATATATATGTGTGTGTGTGTGTGTGTGTGTGTGTGTGTGTGTGTGTGCGCGCGTACATGTGTGTGTGTGTCCCAACTTCTCTCAGAGTATTTATGGCTATTTTAACAGCTTAACCAGGTTGTAATCACTCTCTACCGCATTGGTTGATTAATATATATATATATATATATATATATATTTAATCATGAGCCGTTCTAAACGTCGTATTTTTGCTTTAATTTCAGTTGAAAATAAAGACAAAAATTCTCCAACATTTGGATAATTATTTATTGGTTTTCTTCTAAGCTTTCGGCTCACATGAGCCATCTTCAGAGTGGTTGTTTAAACTGAAATATTATAAAATCCACCATCACCGACTTATTTTATAATATTTCAGTTCAAACAACCTCTCTGAAGATGGCTCATGTGAGCCGAAAGCTTAGAAGAAAACCAATAAATAATTATCCAATTTAAATGATTGAACATGATAGACATTCATTGTCTCTTACATTTAACAACATATGTTTAGAAAAATACTTGCTGCCTCGATATACTAAATATATATATATATATATATATATATGTCTGAAATGTACTGCGATTAACCTTTTCTTCAATGTTTTCCTATTCGTATTTACTTTTCGGAATATAAGGTGTGTAAAAAACTTTCTGGATGTTGTATATATCCTTTCATTTTCGGATATTCTATTAATCATTACCAATCATGTACTAACGTTTTTTTTTAATCATTTCACCCCAAACAAGTAATTTTACTGCCACTGTTGTGAAGGGGCTTACATTGGGGAAAGTGATGAGAAAGAGGTGTTAGCTATAGGAAATGTTAGGAGGAGGGTAATAAACGGATGAGGATACCTAGGATGGGGGTGGAGTAGATGGAAAAAGAGCTTGTGAGAATGGATGCAGGTTAGTGAGATAAGAGATGTCTATTGACCTTACATTTAAACTCCTGGAGATTGTAGCTGTCGAGGAAGTAAATAAATGGAAGGGAATTCCACAAGCGGGAAGTGCGAGAAAAGAATCTGTTAGAATAGAAATTGTGTTTACATTTTATCGGTTTCACTGTAAAAGGGAGGGACCTAGTTGCTAATCTAGTAACTCATGTAAATTCATAACTAGAGGGCACCAGTGAGCTAAGTTCATCGGAGCAGAAAGCGTAAAAATATTTGTAGAAGAGGCACGTCACGCCGTTAGAGAGCGACTACAGGCGGGCAGTCGATCACATTACAGATTCTCCTTCGGATTTTGTCAATAGCTCCGAGGTGACTAGCAGGGGCACCCGACCAGATGTGGCAGCAGTATTCAATAAACGGGTGGATGGTAGATTTATATATGTGCAGGATGGATTCAGACGGGAAAACATTCTTCTCGGCCCTGCACAGTGAATCGACCTACTTAACAGTGTTTGGAAAATAAAAAGAATATTCCACCACTTAAAATTCACATATAAATCAACTAAACATTCAGTTAAGAATCAAAATAAAATATATCATTGATAATCGCTTATAGCAGGATATCCATTCTTTTCCACTTTATAGTGGAGAGTCCGTCCTAGTGAAGGGTAGTTGTGTATTGTTGAAGATTGACGGAATTTGGCCTTGTTGTAGACAGCCCACTATAAGTCATAAAATGATTATAAATCAAGAAACTCAAATTGAGTTTAAAATAACATTTTATATATACACATATGAATTAAGGTTTTTTGCAATTAAAGTAATACTTGAAATATAGGTCCAACGGATGTTAAAATGTTCATGGCAATAAAATGCTGAAAAGAGAATTAATGCTTAGGAATGTGGGAGCGTTGTAAGTAAGGAATGTCTTTGATGTATTCGCTCCTTAGGTCAGTAAGTAGTTTTGAGACAGCGAAAGATAAGAGGAGAGGGGTAAGGGAGGCTAGAGTAGTAATCCGCTTGACTTAGGTCAAGGGGATACTGATTATGCTCCTCTTCTCTAGAGTCAGTCCATGTGTGTCGGCCTGCGTCGGTCTGTCTGTCTGCGTCTGTCTTCTGTGTCGGCTTTTTATTTCGACTTTTTGGATCGCGGGTGATCATTTGGGAATTCATATCCGTATTTGATTCTGGGCTTCTCATTGGCCGATAAATAAAATTCGCGTAGGTTCGCGAACTGGAAATTTAATATTTAATTAATTTTTAGTTTTCAACTGGAACATCTGCGCGAACCCGGATGCGCACCGACGACTTTTGGTCATTTGCTTTTTGGTTGTGAGGGTGCAAACATCCGGTCTATCGCTTTTGCTCGGTCGATATCACCAAACGCTAATATATAAGCAAGTAAAGAAAGTGAAATCTTTAATTTTATTGCTTTCCTTCTCAGTTACTGAGTGGAAAATAGTCCATCACCTACAATGATGAAGACACTACATAGTGAAGACTGGTAAGCTCCTACTAATCCCAAAGGATGGAAAAAAACAGGTTTGTTCAGTATATAAGCAACCATGGCTTTTCTTTTCCATAAACTATGCATTGAATAATTTTATATTATAGTGGATTTGTTTTTAAGATTAGATTGGTTACTCTTTGCTTTCTTCGCTGTTTTAAATTACGAATTTGTCCTTCACCTAGATTGGGTATCAACAAAAGCTGGAGAACCCAGTTTACCCTGCTAATTTGAAAATCTAATTCGGCTCAATCTGCCCTGCTATTTGGAAAGCTTTGTAGTCATACTGGAAACAAAATTTTAAATTTCAATGACAGCCCAGTAAAATATTTAAGTCACTACCTCTAAAGTTTTAACTTATAAAGAATTTCTGGTGTGATATACAAAATTAAAACATTTTCTTATGTTAGAATATAGCAACGTTTAAAGAGACTTTTCCAAAGGCATGAGTGCAAAGTGAAATTGTTTAAACCATGATTTGAACTCAGCATACTGATTTCATTTTTGTGCCAGCTACTATTACACCACTCACACATCCATTTTAAACATCATTTTATATAAATAAGAACAATTTTTGTTTAATATGTAAAACAAAGTTTTTTTCATTTCCAAACTGTATTTCAATTATAAGAAAATTATGTTAGGGATTAGATACCTGGCTTCTTCTAAAGTCTTCTCATTCACTTTCACACCCAGTAGTTCATTGTGTCTAAGTGTCATTATTGCCTTGTTTGGTGTGAAATGATTATAAAAAAGTATTCATTTTTTGCCACTTTTGTAGAAAAACCTTGAAAATAGAGGTGTGTCTTATACCCCAAAGAATTATGATATTGCTTTTGAAATTTCAATTTTTCTTAACAAAAAAATAAAGAAAAAATAATATCACACATATTGTCCTTGTTCTTGACGTATATCTGGTCTCATTCCACTTCTCTCTCAACTCAAAAGAATTCGGATGAGTTTTATCCTGTGATTCATTAACCTGACTGTTCGGTGAGTCGATGCGTCATAAATTTTAATATTCACATAAACATTTCTTTAAGAAAACACCCGGAAACTACTTTAAAATATTTTTGCTTTCGACACTTTTTTCAAATCAATACACACTATGCAAGGTGATAATGTCACGAAGACGAAATTGGCTACTGGTGAAACACTATTGAATCGTCACAAACTTGAAAACCTCCATTTAGAGTGAACAGACATTATCAACGATAAGCTCGATTAAAACGTTTTGGATTGTCATAAACTTGAAAACTCCGATTGGAGTGAACAGACTTTACCAACCAAAAGCTCGAATTAATGTTAAGATAACAAACATTACTCTTAGACGAAACTTTCGCACCGTTGTAGAGATAAGGGATTGCCGATTGTTATATTCTATTTCTTTTTGTTCATTTGTTTTTTGTTTTTTTTTTGTTTTTGTTTTTTTTTGGTTTTTTGTATATAAAGACTTTTTCCGCAACTTATTCAGGCGTCATTCAATTTATTTTTGGTGCCGTTTTCATTAACCCAAATGTGCGCGCATGTCCGGTCTGGTTAACATGGTAAAGAGACAGCTCGCAAGGTGACTTCCTTGATATCGAAATTCACAGCGTGGGCGAGGAAGAACACCGTTGTAATAGTCGACTTGAAGACCAGCTACTGTGTCGAAGCCAAGCGGCCGGAGACCGTCGACACACTGGGAGTGAAATCGAATGAGAAAAATTTAAAAGGAACAGAAACTCACTCCTAAACAATAAAGAAGCTATAAACGCCTACACTTGTCCAAATGACCAAGGAGGAGTACGAACTAGACGATAGGTGAACTTTTATTCTCCTACTGAGGTACTGAGGAAAAATAAGATAAGATAAATAGTATATAGCATTTTAGTGTTTAGGTGGAGATGTTAGAAAATTGGCATTAGAAAGATCCAGGAACCCAATACTAGAGGAAACAAGAAATAAACCTCTACTCCTGTTCAAACGCCCGGGGAAGAATGTGAACTGTGCCATAGTCGAACTTATTAACTCTTGTTGTGAAAAATTAGTTAAGACAGAGACAGTATTTACATTATTCGAATCGTTGTCTTCATCTTTGTAGCGATTTGTACGACGTTTCAGCCATTGTACGCTGCGGCCTTTGTCAGCTGCTAAGAATTTCGAACCGAACTCTTTATTACAATCACTGGGGTATATGATCTTAATTCCTTGCGTAGTAGCAATGCCTCGATTGGAAATCATGAGTTATCTCCCTTTAACCCTGAAACTTACTTCTTCACCACTGCTGTAGCCTGGTATTGAACTCACAACTCTTTGGTTCAAGTCACAGGAATTAACCAAAGTCTATATCTACTGGGCTATGTGTCCTTAAACGTCATACAAATGGCAACAAAGATGAGGACAATAGTTCAAATAATGTAAATACTGTAAATACTACCTCATCTCAGAAATATAGACAAACAGAATGATATATTATTAAACGTCGTACAAATGGCAACAAAGATGAGGACAATAGTCCGAATAATTTAAATACTGTAAATACTGCCTCATCTCAGAAAGATGGACAAATAGAATGATCTACTATTAAACGTCTAACAAATGGCAACAAAGATTGTGACAATAGTCCGAATAATTTAAATACTGTAAATACTACCTCATCTCAGAAATATAGGCAAATAAAATGATCTATTATTAAACGTCGTACAAATGGCAACAAAGATGGTGACAATAATTCGAATAATTTGAATACTGTAAATACTACCTCACCTCAGAAAGGTAGACAAATAGAATGATCTATTATTAAACGTCGTACAAATGGCAACAAAGATGGTGACAATAGTCCGAATAATTTAAATACTGTAAATACTACCTCATCTCAGAAATAAAGAAAAATAGAATGATCTATTATTAAACGTCGTACAAATGGCAACAAAGATTGTGACAATAGTCCGAATAATTTGAATACTGTAAATACTACCTCATCTCAGAAATATAAACAAATAGAATGATCTATTATTAAACGTCGTACAAATGACAACAAAGATTGTGACAATAGTCCGAATAATTTGAATACTGTAAATACTACCTCATCTCAGAAATATAGACAAATAGAATGATCTATTATTAAACGTCGTTCAAATGGCAACAAAGATGAGGACAACAGTCCGAATAATTTGAATACTGTAAATACTACCTCATCTCAGAAATATAGACAAATAGAATGATCTATTATTAAACGTCGTTCAAATGGCAACAAAGATGAGGACAATAGTCCGAATAATGTAAATACTGTAAATACTACCTCATCTCAGAAATATAGACAAATAGAATGATCTACTATTAAACGTCGTACAAATGGCAACAAATATGGTGACAACAGTCCGAATAATTTAAATACTGTAAATACTGCCTCATCTCAGATATATATACAAATATTAAACGGAGGCGTTAAAAATATATTTACGCAGACTTTCGGAGGAAAATAGTTACGAGCACTTTCTGAGATATTCTCTTTGAGAAACCATGAAGAAAATATTCTTCTTTCTTCCCTTTTATTTTACAACATATCAACGTGCGTTGTGGTGCAGTGGATATCGACTTAGAACGACAAATCTAAGAGCTGAGTTCAAATTTCAGTTGAATTCATTGCATTCACTTTCGCACAAATACCCTTGGGAAAGGTATTAATCCGTCTCTTCCCTCCAGTTATAGGTTAAATAACAGAACATATTGGATCCTATAGCCTTGGCTGGCAACCAGTCTACCGCAGAAGCTATGGCAACCTACCGTGTGATAATCTTCTGCCTAGTCAGTCATGTGTCTTCGAGACATGATTGCCCAAACCGTGTATCACGTATGGAACTGACTGATCGACGTCTGTGGGGCTTTTTAATGCCAAAAGTTGGATCTTTAGTGTTTGTTTGTTTTTAAATGTTTGGTTATAGAGAGAAAGTCAGGTTTTTATTACTGGCAATATTTTTTTTATTCAAAAATTTATTGCTGATAATATTTTTTCTGTAGAAATGTATTCGTGGAATTTTTACTATAAAAGTCTGTTTTTACATTTTCATATTGCTTTGACACTAGTTTAGAGCGAGTTAACAATTTACCCATAGTTGAGACCCTAACAGGTGATACCACTCCGGTTCAGGGTGGAACTGAGAACAACAGCAATTAAGGGGTGCATCCTTGCTCCTCATTCCCAATCGAAACCATTTCTGCCGGACCTGTTGTTTAAATTGTGATGTCTCCGGGAAATATGATAGAAGATTCTGAGAAACTATTTTTAAATATTCTTGCTTTTGACACTATTTAGTGCGGAAAACTGCGTGAGGTACCCTCCAAAAGAGATGCTATAAAAATCTGTTTATATAATATTGGGGAGAGCTTTGAAAATAACTTGGCTAAGTAAAGTTTGCCTCAAACTGTTTTGTTATTCTACGATAGAGTGCTATCACCGTTCCAAAGATAAGTTTTCCTACACAAATATGTATTTCAAAGTGAGGGTTGCATAAATATTCATATCTGCCGTGTAGATTAATTTAATGGGTAAATATGCGCATATGTAAACGGGTTTTCTTTTTCATCGTAGGGGTTGGTATTAGGACGAGCTTGTGTGGGTGCGATGATAAGGTCTACCTTGCGCGCTCATAGCTTTTCACTAATCAGTCGGCTTCACACAAATTCGATTTGTGCCAATGCTTATCATTAAAATAGCCAGGTTAGAATATATAATCATTATTTTTCTGTGCGTGACTTCTGACGTTCTGGTGTAGTTACAAGATGTAGACTGACTGTTCAGGAAAGGGGTGTCTAGTCACTCTTTGTATGGATTTATTTTCTTTTTATAGGGGATAATTGTTTCATTTTTTTTTCTTTTTTCTTTTTTGTTTAACTCTTTACATTGCCAGATAAATATGCAGAATGCATTTCAGAATTATTTTTCAAGATAAATATATTTCGAATGTATATTTAATGAGAAAAGCAATATTCGGAATTAAAAAAAAAATTTCATAATAAGTTATTGAATATTTAAAAAACTTTGTTCGCTATCATCTTTAGTATATTTGTCTCAAAACACTTGTAAAAGAAGTTAAGATATTTAAGAAAATTCAGCTTATTTTGAAATTTTTCTTGTTTTTATATCTGGAATTGTTGAATGTCAAAACGAAAGAAAAAAAATGGCTATGCCGGGAGAATTGCTAAAAGAAAGCGGGAGTTTTGGAATGAATCTAAAAGCCATTAACCTACGTTTATAAAAAATAAAAAATAAATTCAACGAAGCGAGCTACAGTAATGTCATTAGCAATTTTTGTTCTGACTGAAGAGTTTCGGAAAAAATGCTCTGGCTCAAACTAATTAATCAAAAGATATTTGTTTTAGCATGCAATAGATAATACTTTCTTCATAGTAATCGCAGACTTTTAGCTAGTTATTTTACAGCTTGACGTCTTTCTTCTAACGGGCAACATATATATATATAGTGACACACTTCAAGCGTATATACAATATTCGCTACAATTTTGAACATAACTGTATTTCGTTGCAGTCATTCACATATTAAGGTAACTTAAGATTTCCGACATATACACACACTAAATTCATCTTTCGTTTAAATACGCTTGACACGCATTGTTTTCGCTGAGGCCAGTAAAGAGCTGTCTTAAATAGGTTGTGTAACCGGTTGAATTCCGAATGAATATATATATATATATATATATATATATATATATATATATATATAATCATCCGTACACATATCTGTTTCGTTATAACACAGCTCATCAGTGCATCAAGTTGAACCGTTTTCTTAAAGCCGGGATCGAAATATGTATATGTATAGGAATGCAATTTCAGTGTGTAAAGTGTTTCCTCTTATATATATATATATATATATATATATATATATATATATATATATATTAATGCAGGTTTCATTGAATGATATAGACAAGTTCCGTCTATTAATTTTGTGTAGGATCCGTTCATACCGTCTGATATACTTGATGGTGATATCATTGAAAGACAACAAAAAATTACAATAATTGTTGATTTTTTTATCGGGTCTAAGCTTTCGGCTCACATAAGCCATTATCAAAAAGTAAATATTAACACACAGTAAACATAGAACATTTAAGATATTAACAATAAAGAGAATTAAATTGAAAATAAAAGTCCATCCCTACCGTGGCGGATGGCCGAAGACAGTGACAAAATAGTGGCGTTGTGGTCCCTGATCTGATTAAAGGCATTTGAGTACGTTATTGGAAATATCAAAATTGATTGTATTCAAACCAGATTTAAATTGTTTAATGTAGATTGCTTCGAGGATTTTTAGTTTCTGTTTATTATTTTCTTGTTTAAGTATGTACGTGTTATCAACGAGCGTTTTTCTTAGAAGTGTGCGTTGATAACCGTGTTATATATATATATACAATCACAGCTCATCAGTACGGTTAGACATCCGATTCCTTTTACCCAGGATTTTAAACCCGACTGAATTGTCGTCAGTCGGCGATTCTATCTCTGATCTTAAGCGCTCGGTAAAAGGAGGCAGATTTTTAGTATGTGATATACCACGTAAACATATATATATATATATATATATATATATATATATATATATATATATATATATATGTTGTGCATTCTTGTTGAGAAACCACACAAAATAATAAATAACAAAAACAGATATGGAGATAGAAAATGTAAGTTATATTAAACCAAAATATACAAACAGGAACACGGGCTTGTCAATTTAGTTGAAATCAATATATATAGTCTTGTAGTGAAGAAGTATATCTGAATAATGAGTCTATATCCAAAACATTCCAATTTAATATACACCAACTTACGGGCCAACTGACTCCTTACTAACTCTCTCTGACAACCACTCAACCCCTGCCGTACTCTGTATAGGCAGGATTATATGTAGACATCAGCCGTGTTCATTCTCATGTGCAAAAAGGGGTGATCCCCAACAATATATATATATATATATATATATATATATATCAGACTTCGGCATTGTATTTTATATTTTCACACCATCAGTTTTTGATCACATTTATGAATAAATACAACATACCTTAAATAAATAAGTCCATCTTTCATCTCTCTCACCAACACTCTCCATCTCTCTACCTCTCTCACTCTTCTTCTTCTCTCTCTCAACATATATATATATATATATATATATATATATATATATATATATTGTTAGTCGCTTACGTATTTTAATTTGGCAACACAAGAGCGAGTCAGTATCCTCAAAGACGCTCTCCGATGCCAACTCGTCTGAGAATTCGTAATTCTTTATCTCTGCAAATGTCAACCATGATATATCGGCCAGCGATACCAGGAGATTTTCGTCTCCAATGGCGGTATTACAATTGTTTTTGTTTGTTTGTTTTTTTACACTGCCACTGTTTTCTTATTAACGGACAAATATTTAATTAACCCTAACCCTGCTTTTACTTTTATACGCATGTCTGCGTCGAAGCACACGACGTGTTCATCAATACACCCGGATTTGAAGGTGTTGCGTATTGTCTATAAGAATAAATTCATGTAAATACATTATTTTCTCCTTTTTTTTTTTTTTTTTTTTTTAGAACGTAACAGTGGATATTGGCTCGGAACGAGAAACCGAGGAGCCGAGTTCGAATTCCAGTTGAATCCATTGTATTCACTTACGCGCAAATACTCTTGGGAAAGGTATTAATCCGTCACTTCCTTCCAGTTATGGGTTAAATAGCAGTACAGATTGGGTTCTATAGCCTTGGTCGGCTACCAGTCTACCGCAGAAAGCAAAGGCAACCTACTGCGGGATAATCTTCTGCCCAGTCAGTCATGTCTCTTTCGAGACATGATCGCCCAAGCGTGTATCACGTATGACACTTAACTGACTGACTGAATATAACAGAAACATGATTAAGGCTTCTACTGGGCATAAAGTGGGTGATCGGTTTTCTATTGTCATGAAGTAATAAACTGATCCCCCACTAATTACTACATATTAATAGAATAATATAATTCACCAGCCTACCGCAGAAGGAATGGCAAACTACTGCGGGATAATATTCTGCCCAGTCAGTCATGTCTCTTTCGAGATATGATCGCCCAAGCGTGTATCACGTATGGCACTTAACTGACTGACTGAATATAATAGTTGGAATAATGATTAAGGCTTCTACTGGTCATAAATTGGGGGATCAGTTTATTAATTCATAACAATAGGAAACCGATCCCCCACTAATTACTACATAATAATATAATACATTTCTTTCCCCTCTAGCTATGAGTCAAATAACAGGACAGATTGGGTTCTATAGCCTTGGTCGGCAACCAGTCTACCGCAGAAAGCAATGGCAACCTATTGCGGGATAATATTCTGCCCAGTCAGTCATGTCTCTATCAAGACATGATCGCCCAAGCGTGTTTCACGTATGGCACTTAACTGACTGAATATAGTAGGTACCTCCATTCTTTTTACAATGTCTAAAGTTTAAATTAAATTTTAAAAAATAAAATAATTTTCTTTAAACTTTTATTTTAGTTTTAATTGAAAGCTAAATGATTAAATTTACTATTTCCAGTAAATAAAATGCTCTAGTGTATTTCAAACAGAAATTATATTCATTGGAATCTAAAATTTCTAACTTTTTTTTAATCTTTCAATTTTTTCAGCCATCTTTAAACGATCGATACATCTGTAAACAAAAGTTAATTCTCCGTTTTAAAAATCTTGCAAAAATAAAAATATATTTGTAACATTATTTTTGGAACATTAAGAAATTTAATGTTAAATTAATCTGACACAAGTATTACTTATTTATAGAATGAAATTTAGAATAAAACTATTTCATAAACCCAAAGTTCAATTTTCTGACTTTTCTACCCTATTTGTTGACAGAGTTGACAAATGCAAGATAAGGTAAGTGTATGGTGATCACAAGTGACATAATTGTACAATTTCTCCGGTAAGGGGAGGAAACTTATTAATATGACATTTTACTTTACACATAGAAATTACAATACAAAAAAAATCCTTCAAATACTCAAAAAAATAATAAAATTATTTTAAAAATAGGGTGGCAGAACGATTTGCATTAACGCTTTAAGTTTCGATTACTAAATATAATCTTCGCTTAACAAGTTTTTAAACTGACCCCAACATTTCTTTGAAGTGATCGAGAGTGTTCGTGATTATACGTGAGTCTTCGTCATTATACGTGTGTGATCGTGATTATACGAGAGTCATCGACTTTAATCGAGAGCCATCGGCCTTAGACGAGAATTAGACGTCACTAGACGGAAGCCTTTTTCTGAGGACAGACGCATACGTCCTATACAGAGACATTGCCTTCTTGATTGTTATTCTGGTTAACTGTTCGTTGGTGTACGTGTATTTGGTTTATTGTACTGAGGTATAATAAATCTCTATTTATATATCCTCAGTGTTAAGAGTTATTTCTTGCACTATTCTTTCTCTGTTTATCCCCTCCCGGCATACAACAGTTTTATTGATTTTTTATTTTACTTTTCGGAAATAGAGGTAAAATTTTTCAAAAAATATAATAGATGAATTACATTTTCGAACGAATCCTGCGTTTCAACTAATAAAACCAATTTTCTCTACAAAAATTAATAATTTTAATAATAATTTTAATTCTTAAAATTTCATGAATTTACGTGGAGGGGGGTAACAGGTAAAAAAAAGTGTTTTTGCCAAGATTTTTCAAATATTATGATTTCAAAAATAATTTCATTCATTTGCGAATAAGTCCTGACAGTTTCATTAAAATCCGACAATCATTTGGTTTTCGCAAGAATTATCAAATTAATGTGTTTATCACCGGAAAAAAAAAGAGTTAAGTTTTCCATCATAAACTCTCGTAACATTTTGGTTACCTGTTAACGAAAGTCAAAACAAGATATTTAACCAAAATATTGAACCTGTTAAAAGGGATTAAAATTTTTTTTTTAAATCATAAGAAAATACTTTTCTCTTTTCTGTTAATAATAATATATTAAAATGTTATAACACACTAAGAAAATATGACACATATATCCGAGAAGAATACGTTTCTAATCTAAACTTGTTTATAAATAGAAATTTGTCTGTGTGTGTGTTTGTCCGTTACCTATAGACTCCGAAACGGCTGAACCGATTTTCTTGAAAATTTACACAGTTGTACTATAAGCGTCTGCAAGTGTTCTTAACTAAATTTTGTCTCGTGGTACCCTCGATAATCGATAATCGAAAAAATCTGGTTATAGAAGGAGTGGTCCGATTTTAATCAAATTTGATACACTCATAGATAAAGACATAAGAAACGATATTCAGAAGTTTCAATGTTGCAGTTCTTACAATAGTGTAGAAAATCGATAATATATATATATATATATATATATATATATATATATATATATATATGATATATATATATATATATATATATATATATATATAAAAGGCAAGATGTTGGTGTGTGTGTGTCTGTTTATCTGCAAAAACTTATTTGATATCGATACGAGGAAATCAAAATTTGACTGACATTCATTCATTTGTCTTAATTCACACTCCTGAAGATGATCTCGAAGGAGATTGAAAGTACTTGGCTACATTGAGAAATAAATCATAATAACATCTGTGAACGTTACAGCTCATTTCTGACAACTTTCAATTATAATACGCGAAAGATTATCCGTGAGTATAAACGGATTTTACTACAAAATAAGCAGACACAATGTTTGCAATTTATTTAATCTGACATGTTTAAAAGAAAATTTGCTGCCTAGATACACAAATATATATATATATTAATTGCGTATGGGTTTTAGAAAACCTCTGCTGGATCAGTAAGAGATATACTGATATCTAAACCTAATCTCAGTACAATCAAGCTTAGAAATTTTTTTTTTCTTAAATCTATTTGCTTAATACTGCCAATCCGTTCATCCTTTCGTCTACCGTCAGAGGAAAACTTACGGATCAACAGAGAAAAAGACGTTAAACGTGAAGCTTTTATGAGCGACTTTCCCGGTCGACAAACACTTATCGTTTAATAGTTGTCCTGGAGACACGGTTCGTTGATTATTTTTGCCCAGGAAACTACAGCTGGGGACGATCATTCACGCCTTCTTCCTTAATAGCCATCTGATCTAGACAGAGTCATTGTAGAAACATAGACACATAAACAGGTGGTTGGGACATAGACAGAAAACCGACTATTTCGGCAATAATTTTTTCTTTCTTTAAATAAATATGGGCACCCTCAAATTACCGATAAAGTAACGTTTATCGGGAGATTTTTTTTTTTAATAATATCACCCCGAACAAGGCGGTAACGCCAGTGATGTGCAGGGGGCTACGTAATAGTGAAAAGATTGAAAAGAGAAAGCCGGAAACCACATCCTAAACAGGGAACAAGGGATGAGCCTCTTAACCTGTTCAATAGACGTGGGTTGAGTGTGAACCGGGCAATAGTTTAGTCTATTTACTCTAATTGAAAAAAAAAAATGAAAAAGAAAAAAAAATGAAAAAGAAAAAAAAAAAGTGAAAAGATTGGAAAAGAGAAAGCCGGAAACCACATCCTGAACAGGGAACAAGGGATGAGCCTCTACACCTGTAGAATAGACGTGGGTGGAGTGTGAACCGGGTGATAGTTTAGTCTATCTACTCCAATTAAAAAAAAAATGAAAAAAAAAAAAGAAAAGAGAAAAGATTGGAAAAGAGAACGCCAGAAACCACATCCTGAACAGGGAACGAGGGGTGAGCCTCTACACCTGTTCAATAGACGTGGGTTGAGTGTGAACCGGGCGATAGTTTAGTCTATCTACTCCAATTGAAAAAAGAAAAAAACAGAAAAGTGAAAAGATTGGAAAAGAGAACGCCGGAAACCACATCCTGAACAGGGAACAGGGGATGAGCCTCTACTCCTGTAGAATAGATGTGGGTGGAGTGTGAACCGGACGATAGATTAGTCTATCTACTTCAATTGAAAAAAAAATGAAAAAGAAAAAAAAAGTGAAGAGATTGGAAAAGAGAAAGCCGGAAACCACATCCTGAACAGGGAACAAGGGATGAGCCTCTACACCTGTTCAATAGACGTGGGTGGAGTGTGAACTGGGCGATAGTTTATTCTATCTACTCCAATTGAAAAAAAAAATGAAAAAAAAAAAAAGAAAAGTGAAAAGATTGGAAAAGAGAACGCCGGAAACCACATCCTGAACAGGGAAGAAGGGATGAGCCTCTACACCTGTTCAATAGGATGTCAAATCGGTAAGACGAGTTCAAATTGCAGTCAAATGTCATGGATTTTTTTCTGTTAATTTACAAACTTTGATTTAAAAGTTATTATTTCTTAGGGTGAATTACTAATTGCAACAAGTAACTGTTGTGGTTCTCGGGAATGGGAACCGCATAAAATAAAGGAACCACAAACAGAATTTGAGATATAAAAATAAGTATATTAAACGTAAAGATACAAACTCGAACGCAGGTTAGTAATCCAGGAATACACTTAGTAAGACGGATATATAAAATGTCTCTGAAGTGAAGCCGTAGTAAAATTAGTATGTCCACGTCGGAAACTGATGGGTGCTGTCTAATAATATTCTGCTGAGTGGAGTTTAGAGCTACTATGAACTGTATCTTTCGGTATTTTTCGGTATCTTTCGGTATCTTACGTTATCTCGCCGATCTCTCAATGTCTGTCGATGTCTTACGTCTTGCTTCTATGCCGGAGTATATGTATACTCTAGACGAGTCTATTATCCTTGAAAAAGAGGAGACCACCACAAGAGTAACTTTATAATATTTGGTGTTAATTATTGTTATGGTAACTTATCCATATGACACATGAACTCTTCCAAACTATATATAGTTAGCAGTTAATAATGCCACAACAATTATCATAAAAGATTCGATTCTGTTCAGCATATTCGTACTAATGCTCAAATAACTTGAATTTGTTTTTCTCTCACTATTAATTAAATAGTGCCGAGGACTGGGATCGCTTACCTATAGGCAGTCCTAAAAGTAAGCTAAGGATTTAAAAATATTATAATTTCTACATTTTTTAGCATATGAAAAGAGTTTTGTAAAGGAAAAATTCAAACAGAGGAAATATATTATCATTTAATCTAAACTTATTTATAAATGGAAATTTGTCTGTGTGTGTGTGTGTCTGTGTGTCCATTACCTATAGACTCCGAAACGGCTGACCCGATTTTCTTGAAATTTTACACAGTTGTACTATAAGCGTCTGCGAGTGTTCTTAGCTAGGTTTTGTGTCGAGGTACCCCAGATAAATATCGAAAATCGATAATCGAAAATATCGGGTTATAGAAGGAGTGGTCCGATTTTAATCAAATATGATACACTCATAGACAAAGACATAAGAGACGATATTCAGAAGTTTCAAGGTTGCAGTTCTTACAATAGTGCAGAAAATCGATAATATATAAATATAAAAGGCAAAATGTTTGTGTGTGTGTCTGTTTATCTGCCTGTATGTCTGTATTTTTTTCAACCCTTTTAATTTAGTTTTTGCTTCGAGTTTGGCTCTAAGTAGGTATAATTGTAGTTCTTAGTCTCAGTCATGATACCATTTACTCGGAGGACTTATTTAGCCTTCAAAATTCAGTTTACGACGAAAAAAACTTATTTGATATCGATAGCAGGGAATCAAAATTTGACTTACATCCATTCATTTTTCTTTCAGTCTACGGTTTCGCTTTAACTGGAAACAACTATTGCTTTTTAGTCTTTCGTGTCAACGTTCAAAAAGTCTGAGCTCCAGCACTATGGATTAGCTTTAAAGCTTTCATTACACCCGAGATATACTGCTAGATATATATATATATATATATATATATATATATATATATATATATGCTAGGTGCGATTGGTAAATTGTCGCAATTATTTTATTATTTCAAATATTCTTCAGGCTGAGTCTGACTTCCAGGACCATGGATTAGTTTTAAAGATTTCATTACACCCGAGCATCACCGGGCTATACTGCTAGTCAAAAATAATAATAATAATGATAAAAATAACAACATTAATAATAATATGTATAATAACAGTAGAAATGATATCAAAAACAATGACAACGATTATAATAATAACAACAGTAATAATGAAAATAAATGTACCAACAATAATAATAATTTATTTTAAAATGGTGGAGTAATGGTTAGCGGTTCAGTTTGAGGAATTGGAGAGCCGAGTTCGAATTTCAGTAGGATTCATTACATCCACTTACGTGCTACAAAAGTATGAATCTATCTTTTCTCCCCCAAACTATGGGCAAAATAGTATAATAAAGAAGGGTAACTCTGAATTCAAACCAGCCTAGAGAGAAACACCATTCTACTTCGGTCGCACTTCCGGTGCTGCCTCTACGACGGGATATCCGAATCTGGAATTTGAAATACGGAATAACTATGTTTTATCGATTGTGCAAAGGCGTTCGACAAAATACGCCACCAAGAAAAAATGGAGATGCTCAGCAATCTCGAGATATTTGAGAAAGACTATAGTTCTTATAGTACAACTGTGTAAATTTTCAAGAAAATCGGTTCAGCCGTTTCGGAGTCTATAGGTAACGGATACACACACACACACACACACACAAACACACACACACAAACACACATACACACACACACAAACAAACAAACACACACACACACACACACGCAAACACACACACACAAACCCACACACACACACACAAACCCACACACACACAAACACACAAACACACACACACAAAAACACACACACACACAAACACACACACACACACACACACACACACACACACACACAAACACACACACACAAACACACACACACAAACACACACACACACACAAACACACACACACAAAAACACACACACACACACACACACACACACACAAAAACACACACACACACAAACACACACACACACACAAACACACACTCACAAACACACACACAAACACACACACACAAACACACACACACACACACACAAACAAACACACACTCACACAAACACACACACACACAAACACACACACACACACACATACACACACACACACACACACACAAACACACACACACAAACACACACACACACACACACAGTTCCATTTATAAATAAGTTTAGGTTTAGATTTAGATATTCCAGAAAGTAAATAAATCTAAAAATCACATCTGTGTCGCTAAATTGATTGATTGGTTTGCAAAAACATATCAACTTATTGCAGGTTATTTAAAGCCAGATATTATTTTTTAGGTTGTAAGATTTTTTTTAAAGATAATAATGGTGTGTCTTAATAACATGATAGTGATAATAAGTTTAATAATTAACCGATAGCTGGATGAAGAAGAACTGGATTCATGCCTTTCCAAGCGGTATTTACGCTTAAGTAAATATAACGAACCCAAGCTGAATTGGAACTCCGTTCCTCGATTAACAATTCTGAGCTAATATCCATTACACCACCTGAAAATTCAAGCTTACGATACTTCTTACCCCGAAACGGCCGCCAAACACAAGCTCTCATTTGGTTTAGGAATATGTAACATCCTGATGAATAGAACAAGAAGCAGAATCAGGCCAGAGATAGGATATGAACTGTGCGGGTTCGCTGTATTTATTATTTGGGGGCTCTCCTAAAGGGCAATACAAATCAAGAAGGACTTGTACCTATGTTTTATCGATTATGCGAAGGCGTTCGACAAAATACTCCACAAAGAATTGATGGAGATGCTCGGCAGCCTTGACATATTTGAGAAAGACATAAGATTAATCAAGAATCTCTACTGGCAGCCAACCGCCTGCATACGGACAGGAAACGAATTCAGCAGATATACAAAGATAGAAAGGAGTGTGAGACAAGGATGGGTCTTTTCACCGGATCTCTTCAAGGAGTTTAAATGTAAGGTCAACAGACACCTCCTAACAAACAAACTCACTTCCATTCTTTCAAACACTCTTCCCACCCACCCAACTATCTATCATCCCCCTTCTGACATTTCCTATATCTAACCACTCTTTCTATTTACCTTCCCCCATGTAGCCCCAAGCGCAATCGTGGCAGTGGAATGCCTTGCTTGGGGTGAAATGATTAAAAAAAATCATTACTCTACAGACCAATCTCTGATATTTCTACAATCTTACGAAGAATGCGCTTTGCAGGACATCGCCGACGAGCAAAACTCGCAAGTGATTAAATGCCTCGAAAACAAAACTATCACCAACGATCAGACCCCGAACTAGCTCCAGTTCCAATGATCTAATGTCCTCTAGAGGAGTCACCGTACCTTGAGAGAATATTGACCCTGAAAGTCACACACAACCTCAAGTATAACTTTTGTATACAATCCATCGCTAAAGATGCAAGTAAAATGGTCAGCTTTCTGTATCACTCCAGTAAGTTTCTGACTCCTCATGTTATCCTCGACATTTAAAAGAACCAGATTATGCTGAAAATAGTATACTGTTTCCATGTTTGGGCGGGAGCTGACCAGTTCTAACTTTCCAGTTCAAAAGAGTCTCCGAGTTCTTGTTAGATAAAAGTATTTTGGGAAAGACATAAGAGTAATCAAGAATCTCTCCTGGCAGCCAACCGCCTGCATACGGACAGGTAAGGAATTCAGCAGATATACAAAGCTAGAAAGATGCGTAAGACAAGGATGTGTCTTTTCACTGGATCTCTTCAACTTGTACAGGGGGACTATTCTGAGGATCCTAAACATTATGCCAGGATTCGTCATCGGAGGCCACAATTTAAACAACATAAGGTACGCGGATGTTACAGTGCTGATAGCAGACACGGAAAGTAAACTACAAGACCTCCTACACTGGATATATAAAATGGGGACTCAATTCTATATTATAATTAATATATAAACTGATCCCTAAACCCAGTTACTCTGTAACAAACTTATTATGGGACAAAAAAATCAAAGAGAAAAATTTTTTTGCACACAGATAAAAAAATCAAAGCTAACCGTCAAAGACCATAAAAAAAGAAAGTGATTTCTCATTGAAATTACAGACGCTGCAGATAGTAATGTATATTTGAAAAATTTTCAAAATACAAGGATCTTGATGTGGAAACCTTAAAAATGTAATACACGAGGACATCAATACTTCCAGTTGTAGTTGGAGCTCTCGGAATGATTGGAAAAGGTTCCGATAGACTTACTGAAGAGATCCTGGTAGCCCAATCCCTAAAGAAATAAAAAAAAAATGTACGCAAAAGCAGAGCTTACACCTTACTAAGGGCTTTATCTAGGTAGAATGTGTAGACTTGGGGTATTTTTTGGTTTTAAAAATAACATGATGCCACTTATAACCTGGTTGGGAAAATGAATATCTACCATTGCTCAAAATAATAATAATAATAATAATAATAATAATAATAATAATAATAATAATACTAACATACATACAAACAACAAAGGACTGGATGATACAATTAGTTAGGCAACATGAATATATATATATATATATATATATATATATATATATATATATATATATATGTCGTCGAAGAGTATGTGTGTCAATCAATTAAAAATATAAAGATGGCTCATGTAAGCCGAAAGACTAGAACCAAATTAATAAAAACATATCCAAATGTTGGAGAATTTTTGTCTTTATTTTCAACTGAAATTAAAGCCAAAAGACGATCTTTAGAACGGCTCATGATTAAACATGACAGACATTCATTGTCTCTTATATTTAACATTTATGTTTAGAAAATTATTTGCTGCCTCGATACACTAAACTATATATATATATATATATATATATATATATATATATAATTAATATGTATATATTTAGTATATATATGTATAATTAATATATATATAATTAATATATATATATAATTAATATATATATAGTTTATACATACATATATATATATATAATTAATGTATATATATATATATATATATATAATAATAATATATATATAATAATATATATATATATATATATAATAATTAATATATATATAGTTTATACATATATATATATATATATGTATATATATAATTAATGTATATAAATTTAGTATATATATATAATTAATATATGTATATAATTAATATATATATATATATAATTAATATATATATAGTTTATACATACATATATATATATATATAATTAATGTATATATATTTAGTATATATATATATATAATTAATATATATATATATAATTAATATATATATAGTTTATACATATATATATATATATGTATATATATAATTAATGTATATATATTTAGTATATATATATATAATTAATATATATATATAATTAATATATATATATATATAATTAATATATATATAGTTTATACATACATATATATATATATAATTAATGTACTAACAAAATAGCAAGATCGCCAAGACCTACCGCGGTTTCGCACAACGGCTCGTCAGTGCCCTGACGAGCCGTTGTGCGAAACCGCGGTAGGTCTTGGCGATCTTGCTATTTTGTTAGTGTGTTTGCTCTGCGTTACTGCCTTCTAGTTAAATACTTTTCGGTTGTGTGTATCGAGCACTTTTCTTTTCTGGTTGTTTGTTCCGTTAGAGGGTTTTTTTTCTTTTTACTGGGAGGAACCGTATGTATTGTCGGTCCCACGCAGTTTTCTTTTTTTCCTCCTCTTTGCCCAAAGCTTTATAGCCGAGGACAATAACGGATTTAGATTCTGCTGGTCATTCATGGTCTTAGAAAGTCCCTTCTATAAAATTTTGAGATTAGAATACACGCAGAGTCGGTTTAATAATAATAATTATTATTATTATTATTATTATTATTATTATTATTATTATTATTATTATTATTATTATATAATTAATGTATATATAATTAATATATATATATATATAATTAATATATATATATAATTAATATATATAGAGTTTATATATATATATATATATATATATATATATATATATATATATATATATATATCATGCGAGGACCCCCCCACGTAAAATGTTATGCACACAAGAAGTATCCGTCACTATTTCTATCTGAAAATGTCTCTATGATAAACCGGTAAAAAAAGACGATCCATTTTATTCTTTCATCTTTCTATTCCATCCATCAGTCATTTTTCTTTTTTTTTCATATTAAATGAACAATTGATTGAAACCGTCCCAAACAGAATATCAAGCGGGTAAAGAAAGATGAAACAGAGAAATTTTATGAAATTTAATAATATCAACTCGACAAAAGACAAATATTCTCGGATTCACATAGATTTGTAGTTAAACCGACACTGGAAAGACAAGTGCACAACATAAAGTCGGTAGCTTTATGGGACGCAGTCTTATCAAAGGCACCTTTTCGAAACGGGCTATGAAAACGTGAGCGGTATGTTGAATATGGTTTCTGCTTTGATTCAGAATTAATGTCAAACAGGGATTAAGGTCATGCTTCAGCAGAAAAAGAGAGATGTCAATACGCATTGCTTGAGATCGATACAGGTTCGCGTGACTTATTCTTCTCTCGCATAAAACACAAGTTATGGAGGTTAACCAGAAAACGTATTCGTAAACTAGCGTTTTTGCCAACAAGAAACTGACGGTGATTTATAATATTTACGATGTTTCAGACAAAGATCAGCAGATATGCATGCATACATGTATGCATGATTTTATCCTACGTTATTGACAAAATTCGGATGATATCTATCTATCTATCTATCTATCTATCTATCTATCTATCTATCTGTCTGTCTCTGTCTCTCTCTCTCTCTCTCTCTCTCTCTCTCTCTCTCTATATTATATATATATATATATATATATATATATATATATATATATCGGGCTGTTAATATCTATCTATATATCTATTATCATTTTCATTCTATTCTATCTATCTATCTATCTATCTATCTATCTATCTATCTATCTCATTTTGATTCTATCTATCTATCTATCTATCTATCTATCTATCTATCTCTCTCTCTCTCTCTCTCTATATATATATATATATATATATATATCGGGCTGTTAATATCTAACTAGATATCTATTATCATTTTCATTCTATCTATCTATCTATCTATCTATCTATCTATCTATCTCTTTTCTCTCTCTATATATATATATATATCTGTCTATTAATATCTATCTATCCAAGTTTATTCATATCTATCTATCTATCTATCTATCTATCTATATATATATATATATATATATATATATATACTGGCTATTTCTATCTATCTATCTATCTATCTATCTATCTATCTATCTATCTATCTATCTATTATCATTTTGATTCCATCTATCTATCTATCTATCTATCTATCTATCTATCTATCTATCTATCTATCTATCTATCTATCTATCTCTGTATATATATATCCAAGTTTATTCATATCTATCTATCTATCTATCTATCTATCTATCTATCTATCTCTGTATATATATATCCAAGTTTATTCTATCTATCTATCTATCTATCTATCTATCTATCTATCTATCTGTGTCAATCTGTTCGTATCTCTCTTCAACTTTGTTTTTTCATATGTCTATCGATTCAGTTTATTTCAATAAAGTCAACTCTGCGCTGCATATCTACAATTAAAAGTTCAAAATTTACGAATTAGAATATGTTTTTTTTTTGCGTTTATTTCTTTGGATTATTTTATATGTTCTTTTCTTTTTGTTTTTTTAATTATTGTGAGGAAATATGCAGCTGAAAAGATGTGTCCATAAATTTACTGTCGCATCTCGAAGAATTAGTGCAATTTCAATACATTTTCTAATTTATAAACTTATTTCAGAATCACATCGTTCTTGTTGAAAACCCTGCCGATAAGTGACTTAAGTACTGCGTGAATTTTTGGGGAATATCCGAAAAAGTGTCTACGGATAGATAGATAGATAGATAGATAGATAGATAGATAGATAGATAGATAGATAGATAGATAGAAACAAAGACTGAGATAGATAGATAGATAGATAGATAGATAGATAGATAGATAGATAGATAGAAACAAAGACTGAGAGGGATAGATAGATAGATAGATAGATAGATAGATAGATAGATAATGAACAGACTGAGATAGATAGATAGATAGATAGATAGATAGATAGATAGATAGATAGATAGATAGATAGAAAGAAACAAAGACTGAGAGGGATAGATAGATAGATAGATAGATAGATAGATAGATAGATAATGAACAGACTGAGATAGATAGATAGATAGATAGATAGATAGATAGATAGATAGATAGATAGAAACAAAGACTGAGAGGGATAGATAGATAGATAGATAGATAGATAGATAGATAGATAGATAATGAACAGACTGAGATAGATAGATAGATAGATAGATAGATAGATAGATAGATAGATAGATATGAACAGAAAGAAATAGATAGATAGATAGATAGATAGATAGATAGATAGATAGAAACAAAGACTGAGATAGATAGATAGATAGATAGATAGATAGATAGATAGATAGATAGATAGATAGATAGATAGATAATGAACAGACTGAGATAGATAGAAAGAAAGAAAGAAAGATGTAAAAAGACTGGGATATATAGTTAGATAGATAGTTAGGGAGACAAAGAGCCAGAGAGAAACAGGCGTAGACAGATAGATACATATCCATCTAAAGTTAATAGTTATTTTTTTTTGTTGTTGTTTATGAATTGTCGCACGTCCAGATTAGATTCATAGGTAAACTGTCCAAAGTTCATATGTTGTTTTTTTTCAGTTTCATAGGTAAACTGTCCAAAGTTCATAAGTTGTTTTTTTTTTCAGTTTCATAGGTAAACTGTCCAAAGTTCATAAGTTGGTTTTTTTTCAGTTTCATAGGTAAACTGTCCAAAGTTCATAAGTTGGTTTTTTTTCAGTTTCATAGGTAAACTGTCCAAAGTTCATAAGTTGGTTTTTTTTTTCAGATTCATAGGTAAACTGTCCAAAGTTCATAAGTTGTTTTTTTTTCAGATTCATAGGTAAACTGTCCAAAGTTCATAAGTTGTTTTTTTTTTCAGATTCATAGGTAAACTGTCCAAAGTTCATAAGTTGTTTTTTTTTTCAGATTCATAGGTAAACTGTCCAAAGTTCATAAGTTGTTGTTTTTTTTTTCAGATTCATAGGTAAACTGTCCAAAGTTCATAAGTTGTTTTTTTTTTCAGTTTCATAGGTAAACTGTCTAAAGTTCATACGTTTTTCTTTTTTAGTAATTGCCCTTCTAGAATTTTTATAAGTTTCATTCTGACATTTCTGACAATGGTAGATTCGGAATACTTGTACAAGTCATGTTATGTTTAAAATTTCTATTTTATGTCAGCGAATCACAACACTTGGCAGTAGCAGTGAACAAATATTAAATTAAAATAAATACTTATATTTTTGTAATACATATATGCGTTGTGCGTTAGATCAGGGGATATATATATCAAGGGATATCAGCTCTGAATTAAACTTAGAGAGCCAAGTTCGAATTCCAGTCAAATTCGTTGCGTTCACTTACGCGAAAGTGCCCTTGGAAAAGGTATTAATTCATCTCTTCCCCCTCCAGCTATGGGTTAATTAACAGGACAGAAAGAAATGGCAAACTACCATGGCCAAATCTTATGCTTCAACAGTCAGTTAACTGACTTATACATACATACATATATATATATATATATGCTAGCAGTATAGCCCGGCGTTGCTCGGGTGAAATGAAAGCTTTAAAACTAAGCCATGGTCCTGGAGCTCAGACTCAACCTAAAGAATATTTGAAATAATAAATTAATACGACAATTTACAAATCGCACCTAGTACATATATATATATATATAGCAGTATAGCCCGGCGTTGCTCGGGTGTAATGAAAGCTTTAAAACTAATCCATGGTCCTGCAGCTCAAACTCTTTGGACGTTGGTACGAAAAAGTAAAAAGCAATAGTTGTGTCCAGTTAAAGCGAAATCGTAGAGTGAAAGAAAAATGAATGGATGTAAATCAAATTTTGATTTCCTGGTATCGATATCAAATAAGTTTTGTTCGTCGTAAACTGAATGTTCAAGGCTAAATAAGTCCTCTGAGTAAATGGTATCATGGCTGAGACTAAGAACTACAATTATACCTACTTAGAGCCAAACCCGAAGCAAAAACTAAAATAAAAGGGCTGAAAAAATAAAATACTGACATACAGGCAGATAAACAGACACACACACAAACATCTTGCCTTATATATATATATATATATATATATATAGTGTATCGAGGCAGCATCTTGCCTTTTATATATATATATTATCGATTTTCTGCACTATTGTAAGAACATCAACCTTGAAACTTCTGAATATCGTTTCTTATGTGTTTATCTATGAGTGTATCAAATTTGATTAAAATCGGACCACTCCTTCTATAACTCGATTTTTTCGATTATCGATTTTCGATATTTATCGGGGGTACCTCGACACAAAACCTAGCTAAGAACACCCGCAGAAGCTTATAGTACAACTGTGTAAATTTTCAAGAAAATCGGTTCAGCCGTTTCGGAGTCTATAGGTAACGGACACACACACACACAAAGAAAGTTCCATTTATAAATAAGTTTACACACACACACACACACACATATATATATATATATATATATATATATAAGTATGAAGCTAACCTAGAGCCAACGGAGCTACCAAGCTTTCACCTAACTTGCCATGACGATCCATTAAGTGAAACCTTGGTAGCTCCGTTAGGTTAACTTCTTACTTATTTGTTGCTCTTCTGTTGTATTGAGCGTTTTCCGTGTTAGGTTCCTCGTTTTTTTTGTTTGTTTTTTTTTTCCTTTCGACTAATGTTAAAGTGCTTAGTTCGTTTCTTTTTTTGTTTCCACTTTTTTTTCCCTCCATGTCTCGAAAAACTCGGTGAGTTTTTCGAGACGTGTTCAAAGATAAATTTACAGTTATATATATATATTTTTAATCATTTCTCCCCAAGCAAAACATTCCACTGCCACTATTGCTCATGGGGTTATATAGGGGAAGGTAAAGAGAAAGAGTGGTTAGATATAGGAAATGTCAGAAGGAGGGTGATAGATGGGTAAGGATACCGAGGCTGGGGGTTGGGTAGATGGGAAGAGTGTTTGAAAGATTGGATGCGAGTTAGTGTGTTAGGAGGTGTCTTGGAGGTTTGTTAGGAGGTGTCTTGGAGGTTTGTTAGGAGGTGTCTTGGAGGTTTGTTAGGAGGTGTCTGTTGACCTTACATTTAAACTCCTAGAGATTGTAGCCGTCGGGGAAGCAATCATGTGGAAGGGAATTCCACAGTCGGGAAGTGCGAGATGAAGGATTTTAGATTATTACTTTGGATAATACATATTTCACCGCTTTGATGTTCTTAATGAAGCTCGTCAGATCCAAATAGTACAACATTAGGCAATCGAAATATCACTCCCCAACCACAAAAATATCTCTTCTCCTTTATTTGATTCTCCGTAGACGCCCATATGTCCATATTAGGACGGACATTTGTGACGTTTATATACGAATTTTTTTTTTTTCGAATGAACGTTTTATGGTAATAATCTTTTCTTAAAAAATGTATATTTTTCTTAAAAAATATTTTTATGCATATATTTAAAAAAAAAATATTTTATACTTTCATAGTGTTTTGACCCCTGTTTGGGGTTAACTATTTGCCCATCGCTGGGACCCTAGCAGGTGCTACCACTCCTGGTCAAGGTGGACCTGGGAACAATTAAGAGGTGGTTCCATTCTCCTCGCAACCTCCCAATCAGAGGCCTTGCTGACGGATGCAGTTTACCGCCATGCCCAGGACCAGACCGGTTAAAATAAAAGTTTCTCTGGATATTTGGATAGGAAATGAAAAAGAACACACTCTACACACCAATTGAATTTAAAACTGTTTCTTAGCTACGATACTAAATCAAGGCTGCAGGTCTGTTGCATTCTGGTCCAGAACTTTAAACCTGTTTGAACGAAACCACTGTCCAATAGTAAACGAAGCTAACGCGATCTCGCAATTAACCAGGGAATGGAGTCATTACCGGAAAAGTGAATATAACCTTTTTTTTTTTTGTGGCATATATAAATGTCACAAAAAAAAAAGAGGGTTATATCCTACATTTTCAATAAGTACACAGATTTGAAGACTAAACTTCACGTATTTTTATGTATATATTTCACGGCTAAACTTTCACGGCTTCTCCGCCGATGAACTTAGCTCACTAGTGTCCCTATATACGAATTTCCTCGAGCCACTAGATTAGCAACTAGGTCCCACACTTTTACTGTGAAGCCAATAAATTGTAAACGAAAATTCTACTCCAGCAGCTTCTTTTCTAGAACTTCCCACCTGTGGGATCCTCTTCCGCATACTTGCTTTCCTGACAGTTACAATCTCCAAGAATTTAAATGTAAAGTCAATAGTCATTTCTCGTCAGACTAACTTACATCCTCACTCGCATGCTTTTCTACATTCACCCCCTCTCATCAGTAATCTTTTCCCTCTCCTACTCTATTCCTGACACTCCCTGCAACCTCTCACTCCTCATAACATTCCTCCTCGTCCACCCCCCTCTCATCAGTAATCTCTTCCCTCTTCTACTCTCTTCCTGACACTCCCTGCAACCTCTCACTCCTCATAAGATTCCTCCTCGTCCACCCCCCTCTCATCAGTAATCTCTACCCTCTTCTACTCTCTTCCTGACACTCCCTGCAACCTCTCACTCCTCATAACATTCCTCCTTGTCCACCCCCCTCTCATCAGTAATCTCTTCCCTCTTCTACTCTCTTCCTGACACTCCCCGCAACCTCTCACTCCTCATAACATTCCACCTCGTCCACCCCACTCTCATCAGTAATCTCTACCCTCTTCTACTCTCTTCCTGACACCCCCTGCAACCTCTCACTCCTCATAACATTCCTCCTTGTCCACCCCACTCTCATCAGTAATCTCTTCCCTCTTCTACTCTCTTCCTGACACTCCCTGCAACCTCTCACTCCTCATAACATTCCACCTCGTCCACCCCACTCTCATCAGTAATCTCTACCCTCTTCTACTCTCTTCCTGACACCCACTGCAACCTCTCACTCCTCATAACATTCCTCCTTGTCCACCCCCTCTCATCAGTAATCTCTTCCCTCTTCTACTCTCTTCCTGACACTCCCTGCAACCTCTCACTCCTCATAACATTCCACCTCGTCCACCCCACTCTCATCAGTAATCTCTACCCTCTTCTACTCTCTTCCTGACACTCCCTGCAACCTCTCACTCCTCATAACATTCCTCCTTGTCCACCCCCCTCTCATCAGTAATCTCTTCCCTCTTCTACTCTCTTCCTGACACTCCCTGCAACCTCTCACTCCTCATAACATTCCACCTCGTCCACCCCACTCTCATCAGTAATCTCTACCCTCTTCTACTCTCTTCCTGACACTCCCTGCAACCTCTCACTCCTCATAACATTCCTCCTTGTCCACACCCCTCTCATCAGTAATCTCTTCCCTCTTCTACTCTCTTCCTGACACTCCCTGCAACCTCTCACTCCTCATAACAATCCTCCTCGTTCACCCCACTCTCATCAGTAAACTCTACCCTCTTCTACTCTCTTCCTGACACCCCCTGCAACCTCTCACTCCTCATAACATTCCTCCTTGTCCACCCCACTCTCATCAGTAATCTCTACCCTCTTCTACTCTCTTCCTGACACCCCCTGCAACCTCTCACTCCTCATAACATTCCAGCTCGTCCACCCCACTCTCATCAGTAATCTCTACCCTCTTCTACTCTCTTCCTGACACTCCCTGCAACCTCTCACTCCTCATAACATTCCACCTCGTCCACCCCACTCTCATCAGTAATCTCTACCCTCTTCTACTCTCTTCCTGACACTCCCTGCAACATCTCACTCCTCATAACATTCCTCCTTGTCCACCCCCTCTCATCAGTAATCTCTTCCCTCTTCTACTCTCTTCCTGACACTCCCTGCAACCTCTCACTCCTCATAACATTCCACCTCGTCCACCCCACTCTCATCAGTAATCTCTACCCTCTTCTACTCTCTTCCTGACACCCCCTGCAACCTCTCACTCCTCATAACATTCCTCCTTGTCCACCCCACTCTCATCAGTAATCTCTTCCCTCTTCTACTCTCTTCCTGACACTCCCTGCAACCTCTCACTCCTCATAACATTCCTCCTTGTCCACCCCACTCTCATCAGTAATCTCTACCCTCTTCTACTCTCTTCCTGACACTCCCTGCAACCTCTCACTCCTCATAACATTCCTCCTCGTCCACCCCTCTCTCATCAGTAATCTCTTCCCTCTTCTACTCTCTTCCTGACACTCCCTGCAACCTCTCACTCCTCATAACATTCCTCCTCGTCCACCCCCCTCTCATCAGTAATCTCTTCCCTCTTCTACTCTATTCCTGACACTCCCTGCAACCTCTCACTCCTCATAACATTCCTCCTCGTCCACCCCCCTCTCATCAGTAATCTCTACCCTCTTCTACTCTCTTCCTGACACTCCCTGCAACCTCTCACTCCTCATAACATTCCTCTTTGTCCACCCCACTCTCATCAGTAATCTCTTCCCTCTTCTACTCTCTTCCTGACACTCCCTGCAACCTCTCACTCCTCATAACATTCCACCTCGTCCACCCCACTCTCATCAGTAATCTCTACCCTCTTCTACTCTCTTCCTGACACCCCCTGCAACCTCTCACCTCCTCATAACATTCCTCCTTGTCCACCCCACTCTCATCAGTAATCTCTTCCCTCTTCTACTCTCTTCCTGACACTCCCTGCAACCTCTCACTCCTCATAACATTCCACCTCGTCCACCCCCCTCTCATCAGTAATCTCTACCCTCTTCTACTCCCTTCCTGACACCCCCTGCAACCTCTCACTCCTCATAACATTCCTCCTTGTCCACCCCACTCTCATCAGTAATCTCTTCCCTCTTCTACTCTCTTCCTGACACTCCCTGCAACCTCTCACTCCTCATAACATTCCACCTCGTCCACCCCACTCTCATCAGTAATCTCTACCCTCTTCTACTCTCTTCCTGACACCCCCTGCAACCTCTCACTCCTCATAACATTCCTCCTTGTCCACCCCACTCTCATCAGTAATCTCTTCCCTCTTCTACTCTCTTCCTGACACTCCCTGCAACCTCTCACTCCTCATAACATTCCACCTCGTCCACCCCCTCTCATCAGTAATCTCTACCCTCTTCTACTCTCTTCCTGACAGCCCCTGCAACCTCTCACTCCTCATAACATTCCTCCTTGTCCGCCCCACTCTCATCAGTAATCTCTTCCCTCTTCTACTCTCTTCCTGACACTCCCTGCAACCTCTCACTCCTCATAACATTCCATCGCGTCCACCCCACTCTCATCAGTAATCTCTTCCCTCTTCTACTCTCTTCCTGACACTCCCTGCAACCTCTCACTCCTCATAACATTCCACCTCGTCCACCCCACTCTCATCAGTAATCTCTACCCTCTTCTACTCTCTTCCTGACACTCCCTGCAACCTCTCACTCCTCATAACATTCCACCTCGTCCACCCCCCTCTCATCAGTAATCTCTACCCTCTTCTACTCTCTTCCTGACACCCCCTGCAACCTCTCACTCCTCATAACATTCCTCCTTGTCCACCCCACTCTCATCAGTAATCTCTTCCCTCTTCTACTCTCTTCCTGACACTCCCTGCAACCTCTCACTCCTCATAACATTCCACCTCGTCCACCCCACTCTCATCAGTAATCTCTACCCTCTTCTACTCTCTTCCTGACACTCCCTGCAACCTCTCACTCCTCATAACTTTCCTCCTTGTCCACCCCACTCTCATCAGTAATCTCTTCCCTTTCTACTCTCTTCCTGACACTCCCTGCAACCTCTCACTCCTCATAACATTCCTCCTCGTCCACCCCCCTCTCATCAGTAATCTCTTCCCTCTTCTACTCTATTCCTGACACTCCCTGCAACCTCTCACTCCTCATAACATTCCTCCTCGTCCACCCCACTCTCATCAGTAATCTCTACCCTCTTCTACTCTCTTCCTGACACTCCCTGCAACCTGTCACTCCTCATAACATTCCTCCTTGTCCACCCCACTCTCATCAGTAATCTCTTCCCTCTTCTACTCTCTTCCTGACACTCCCTGCAACCTCTCACTCCTCATAACATTCCTCCTTGTCCACCCCACTCTCATCAGTAATCTCTTCCCTCTTCTACTCTATTCCTGACACTCCCTGCAACCTGTCACTCCTCATAACATTCCTCCTCGTCCACCCCACTCTCATCAGTAATCTCTACCCTCTTCTACTCTCTTCCTGACACACCCTGCAACCTGTCACTCCTCATAACATTCCTCCTCGTCCACCCCCCTCTCATCAGTAATCTCTTCCCTCTTCTACTCTATTCCTTACACTCCCTGCAACCTCTCACTCCTCATAACATTCCTCCTCGTCCACCCCACTCTCATCAGTAATCTCTTCCCTCTTCTACTCTCTTCCTGACACTCCCTGCAACCTCTCACTCCTCATAACATTCCTCCTTGTCCACCCCACTCTCATCAGTAATCTCTTCCCTCTTCTACTCTCTTCCTGACACACCCTGCAACCTGTCACTCCTCATAACATTCCTCCTTGTCCACCCCACTCTCATCAGTAATCTCTTCCCTCTTCTACTCTCTTCCTGACACTCCCTGCAACCTCTCACTCCTCATAACATTCCTCCTTGTCCACCCCACTCTCATCAGTAATCTCTTCCCTCTTCTACTCTATTCCTGACACTCCCTGCAACCTGTCACTCCTCATAACATTCCTCCTCGTCCACCCCACTCTCATCAGTAATCTCTACCCTCTTCTACTCTCTTCCTGACACTCCCTGCAACCTCTCACTCCTCATAACATTCTTCCTCGTCCACCCCCCTCTCATCAGTAATCTCTTCCCTCTTCTACTCTATTCCTGACACTCCCTGCAACCTCTCACTCCTCATAACATTCCTCCTCGTCCACCCCACTCTCATCAGTAATCTCTACCCTCTTCTACTCTCTTCCTGACACTCCCTGCAACCTGTCACTCCTCATAACATTCCTCCTTGTCCACCCCACTCTCATCAGTAATCTCTTCCCTCTTCTACTCTCTTCCTGACACTCCCTGCAACCTGTCACTCCTCATAACATTCCTCCTTGTCCACCCCACTCTCATCAGTAATCTCTTCCCTCTTCTACTCTATTCCTGACAGTCCCTGCAACCTGTCACTCCTCATAACATTCCTCCTTGTCCACCCCCCTCTCATCAGTAATCTCTACCCTCTTCTACTCTCTTCCTGACACTCCCTGCAACCTCTCACTCCTCATAACATTCCTCCTCGTCCACCCCACTCTCATCAGTAATCTCTACCCTCTTCTACTCTCTTCCTGACACTCCCTGCAACCTGTCACTCCTCATAACATTCCTCCTTGTCCACCCCACTCTCATCAGTAATCTCTTCCCTCTTCTACTCTCTTCCTGACACTCCCTGCAACCTCTCACTCCTCATAACATTCCTCCTCGTCCACCCCACTCTCATCAATAATCTCTTCCCTCTCCTACTCTCTTCCTGACACCCCCTGCAACCTCTCACTCCTCATAACATTCCTCCTTGTCCACCCCACTCTCATCAGTAATCTCTTCCCTCTTCTACTCTCTTCCTGACACTCCCTGCAACCTCTCACTCCTCATAACATTCCTCCTTGTCCACCCCACTCTCATCAGTAATCTCTTCCCTCTTCTACTCTATTCCTGACACTCCCTGCAACCTGTCATTCCTCATAACATTCCTCCTCGTCCACCCCACTCTCATCAGTAATCTCTTCCCTCTTCTACTCTCTTCCTGACACTCCTGCAACATCTCACTCCTCATAACATTCCCTCCTTGTCCACCCCACTCTCATCAGTAATCTTCCCTCTTCTACTCTATTCCTGACACTCCCTGCAACCTGTCACTCCTCTAACATTCCTCCTTGTCCACCCCCTCTCATCAGTAATCTCTACCCTCTTCTACTCTCTTCCTGACACACCCGCAACCTCTCAACCTCCTCATAACATTCCACCTCGTCCACCCCACTCTCATCAGTAATCTCTACCCTCTTCTACTCTCTTCCTGACACCCTGCAACCTCTCACTCCTCATAACATTCACCTCGTCCACCCCCTCTCATCAGTAATCTCTACCCTCTTCTACTCTCTTCCTGACACCCCCGCAACCTCTCACCTCCTCATTAACATTCCTCCTTGTCCACCCCACTCTCATCAGTAATCTCTTCCCTCTTCTACTCTCTTCCTGACACTCCCCGCAACCTCTCACCTCCTCAACAACATTCCACCTCGTCCACCCCCTCATCAGGCACTTACCCTCTTCTACTCTCTTCCTGACACCCCTGCAACCTCTCACTCCTCATAACATTCCTCCTTGTCCACCCCACTCTCACTAGTAATCTCTTCCTCTTCACTCTCTTCCTCTGACACTCCCTGCAACCTCTCACCCTCATAATATTCCACCTCGTCCACCCCACTTTCATCAGTAGACCCTACCCTTCTCTTCTACTTCTTCTGACACCCTGCAACCTCTCACCCTCATAACATTCCTCCTCTTATCCGCCCCACCTCTTTACAAGTAACCTCTTTCCTCTTTCTACTCTCTTCCCTGATACTCCCTGCAACCTCTCACTCCTCATAATATCTTCCCTGTCCACCCCCTCCTACCGGGTAACTTTTCCCTCTTCTACCTATCTCTGACACTCCCTGCAACCCCCACCCCGCGCACATTCCTCTCGCGTCCACCCTCTCATCAGTAATTCTACCCTTCTACTCTCTTCCTGACACTCCCGTGTAATCTCTCAATTCTCATAACATTCCTCCTTGTCCACCCCACTCCCACTGCACTTTTCCTCTCTCTACTCCCTTCCCTGGACACCCTGCAACCTCTCACTCCTCATAACATCTCTCTCCCCGTCCACCCCCTCTCACTGTGTAATCTCTTCCCTCTTCTACTCTATTCCCTGACACTCCCTGCAACCTCTACCACTCCTCATAACATTCCTCCTCGTCCACCCCCTCCCCAACAGTAATCTCTACCCTTCTACTCTTCCTGACACCTCCTGCAACCTCTCACCCTCATAACATTCCTCCTTGTCCACCCCACTCCTCATCAGTAATCTCTTTCCTCTTCTACTCTCTTTCCTGACACTCCCTGCAACCTCTCACTCCTCATAACATTCCTCCTCGTACACCCCCTCTCTCACTGCAATCTCTGTCTCTCTACTCTAAGCCCTGACACTCCCTGCAACCTCTCACTCCTCATAACATTCCTCCTTTGTCCACCCCACTCTCATCAGTAATCTCTTCCCCTTCTACTCTATTCTGACACCTGCAACCTCTCACTCCTCATAACATTCCTCCTTGTCCACCCCACTTCTCTACTGCATCTCTTCCCTCTTCTACTCTATTCCTGATACACTCCCTGCAACCTCTCACTCCCCTATAACATTCTCTCCTTGTCCACCCCACTCCTACTGCACTTCTTCCTCTTCTACTTATTCCCCTGATACCTCTGCAACTTCCTGCTCCCTGCTAACATCTCTCCTTGTCCACCCCACTCTCTACTGCACTTCACAACTTCTACTCTCTTCCTGACACTCCCTAACCCTCACCCTCATAACATTCCTTCCCCGTCCACACCCCTCTCACTGCACTCCTACTCCTCTTCTACTCTCTTCCTGACACTCCCTGCAACCCACTCCTCATAACATTCCTCCTTGTCCACCCCACCTCATCGTAATCTCTCTCTTCTACCTCTTTCCTGATACACCCTCAGTAACCTCACTCATAACATTCCTCCTCGTCCACCCACCTTGCATTTCAGTACCTCTTCCTCTTCTACTCTATTCTGATACCCCTGCAACCTCTACCCTCATAATATTCCTCCTTGTCCACCCCACTTACTGTAATCTCTTCTCCTCTTCTACTCTCTTCCTGACACTCCCTGCAACCTCTCACTCCCTGGCAATATATTCCTCCTCGTCCACCTCCCCTCTCACTGCAACCTCTCCTCCTCATAACATTCCACCTCGTCCACCCCACTCTCATCAGTAATCTCTACCCTCTTCTACTCTCTTCCTGACACGCCCTGCAACCTCTCATTCCTCATAACATTCCTCCTCGTCCACCCCCCTCTCATCAGTAATCTCTACCCTCTTCTACTCTCTTCCTGACACTCCCTGCAACCTCTCATTCCTCATAACATTCCTCCTTGTCCACCCCACTCTCATCAGTAATCTCTTCCCTCTTCTACTCTATTCCTGACACTCCCTGCAACCTCTCACTCCTCATAATATTCCTCCTTGTCCACCCCCTCTCATCAGTAATCTCTTCCCTCTTCTACTCTCTTCCTGACACTCCCTGCAACCTCTCACTCCTCATAACATTCCTCCTCGTCCACCCCCTCTCATCAGTAATCTCTTCCCTCTTCTACTCTATTCCTGACACCCCCTGCAACCTCTCACTCCTCATAACATTCCTCCTTGTCCACCCCACTCTCATCAGTAATCTCTTCCCTCTTCTACTCTCTTCCTGACACTCCCTGCAACCTCTCACTCCTCATAACATTCCTCCTCGTCCACCTCCCCTCTCATCAGTAATCTCTTCCCTCTTCTACTCTATTCCTGACACTCCCTGCAACCTCTCACTCCTCATAACATTCCTCCTCGTCCACCCCCTCTCATCAGTAATCTCTTCCCTCTTCTACTCTCTTCCTGACACTCCCTGCAACCTCTCACTCCTCATAACATTCCACCTCGTCCACCCCACTCTCATCAGTAATCTCTTCCCTCTTCTACTCTCTTCCTGACACTCCCTGCAACCTCTCACTCCTCATAACATTCCTCCTCGTCCACCTCCCCTCTCATCAGTAATCTCTTCCCTCTTCTACTCTATTCCTGACACTCCCTGCAACCTCTCACTCCTCATAACATTCCTCCTCGTCCATCTCCCCTCTCATCAGTAATCTCTTCCCTCTTCTACTCTATTCCTGACACTCCCTGCAACCTCTCACTCCTCATAACATTCCTCCTCGTCCACCCCCTCTCATCAGTAATCTCTTCCCTCTTCTACTCTCTTCCTGACACTCCCTGCAACCTCTCACTCCTCATAACATTCCTCCTCGTCCACCCCCTCTCATCAGTAATCTCTTCCCTCTTCTACTCTCTTCCTGACACGCCCTGCAACCTCTCACTCCTCATAACATTCCTCCTCGTCCACCCCACTCTCATCAGTAATCTCTTCCCTCTTCTACTCTCTTCCTGACACCCCCTGCAACCTCTCACTCCTCATAACATTCCTCCTCCTACACGCCATTCTCATAAGTAATCTCTTCCCCCTTCTACTCTCTTCCTGACACCCCTGCAACCTCTCACTCGTCATAACATTCCTCCTCGTACACCCCACTCTCATAAGTAATCTCTTCCCTCTCCTACTCTCTTCCTGACACCCCTGCAACCTCTCACTCGTCATAACATTCCTCCTCGTACACCCCACTCTCATCAGTAATCTTTCCCCTCTCCTACTCTCTTCCTGACACCCCCTGCAACCTCTCACTCCTCATAATATTCCTCCTCCTACACCCTACTCTCATAAGTAATCTCTTCCCTCTCCTACTCTCTAAAAAGCAGTAAAATGCCTTGCTTGGGTCGACACGATTAAAAAAAATATTAATCACTGGTGAACTGGACTTTCGACTTACAAATAGAATATCAGATATCAACAGAGCATCAAAAACGCATGGTCAGACGCATTAACGAGAGTACATATCGCTTTTATAGACGATAAATTATTACATAATAATCTGTGGGATATCAAGAATGATGCACTTTATCAGATCGATTAGTAATTAGTGGGGGATCAGTTTATTACTTCAAAAGAATAGAAAACCGATCCCCCACTGTATGCCCAGTAGAAGCCGTAATAATGTTTCCAACTATTATATTCAGTCAGTCAATTAAGTGCCATACGTGATAGATGCTTTGGGCGATCATGTCTTAAAAGAGACATGCCTGACTGGGCAGAAGATTATCCCGCAGTAGGTTGCCATTACTTTCTGCGGTAGACTGGTTGACAGCCAAGGCTATAGAACCCAGTCTGTCCTGTTATTTGACACATAGCTGGAGCGGGAAGAGATCTATTATATTCTTAAGTAGTAATTAGTAGGGGATCAGTTTATTACTTCATAACAATAGAAGACCGGTCCCCCATTTTATGTATAGTAGCAACTTTAATCATGTTATTTAACCCATAACTGGAGGGAAGAGACGGGTTAATACCTTTCCAAAGGGTATTAAAATTCCATGAATTTTATGGGTGAAGCCGTCTTAAATCGCCCAGTGGGAATATCGCCACAGACAGTGGAAAACATATAGTCTCGAGAAGGCGTAGTGTGCTGTTCATTTGGAGTTTAGCATCACCCATGTAGATGGCAAACAGAAATGGTTCTGCTATAAATTTGGCACTTCTTTTTGGTCTGTGATAAATTTGTTATGTTTAGTCAGGATTTCTTCAGAATCCAATCTGTCCTGCTATTCAACCCATAGCTGGAGGGAGAAGAGATGGAATATTACCTTTCCTGTGGAGTGTTCCGACTGAGAACGGAAAGTACGACACTGAGATGAGCAAACGCAATGGCATGGCCAAGGACACATTACGCTAAGCAGAGTAATTCTTTTTTATCATATCACCCCGTGCAAGACGGTAATGCCACTGATGTGCAGGGGAGCTACGTAATAGTGAAAAGATTGGAAAAGAGAAAGCCGGAAACCACATCCTAAACAGGGAACAAGGGATGAGCCTCTTAACCTGTTCAATAGACGTAGGTGGAGTGTGAACCGGGCGATAGATAGATCTATCTACTCCAATTGAAAAAAAATACAGTGAAATGATTGGAAAAGAGAAAGCCGGAAACCACATCCTAAACAGAGAACAAGGGATGAGCCTCTTAACCTGTTCAATAGACGTGGATGGAGTGTGAACCGGGCGATAGATAGATCTATCTACTCCAATTTAAAAAAAAGAAAGAATGTGAAAAGATTGGAAAAGAGAAAGCCGGAAACCACATCCTAAACAGGGAACAAGGGATGAGCCTCTTAACCTGTTCAATAGACGTGGGTGGTGTGTGAACCGGGCGATAGATAGATCTATCTACTCCAATTGAAAAAAAATACAGTGAAAAGATTGGAAAAGTGAAAGCCGCAAACCACATCCTAAACAGGGAACAAGGGATGAGCCTCTTAACCTGTTCAATAGACGTGGATGGTGTGTGAACAGGGCGATAGATAGATCTATCTACTCCGATTGAAAAAAAAAGAAAAGTGTGAAAAGTTTGGAAAAGAGAAAGCCGGAAACCACATCCTAAACAGGGAACAAGGGATGAGCCTCTTAACCTGTTCAATAGACGTAGGTGGAGTGTGAACCGGGCGATAGATAGATCTATCTACTCCAATTGAAAAAAAGAAAGAAAAGTGTGAAAAGTTTGGAAAAGAGAAAGCCGCAAACCACATCCTAAACAGAGAACAAGGGATGAGCCTCTTAACCTGTTCAATAGACGTAGGTGGAGTGTGAACCGGGCGATAGATAGATCTATCTACTCCAATTGAAAAAAAAAAAAGAAAAGTGTGAAATGATTGGAAAAGAGAAAGCCGGAAACCACATCCTAAACAGGGAACAAGGGATGAGCCTCTTAGAGAGAGGATAATTTCATTGGAAACAAAAAAAAATTACTGGACTGTTATGTGATGTATATATCCTCCTAAATAACAGCGAATGCTGGAACTTTTCCTTAATGGTGAAGGAGTGACTCAAAGTAACAGAAACGTGGTTCTACAGAAAGATGATGAGGATGCCATGAACCGAACAATTGAGCAAGGTTTTGGAGAGGGTGTAAACGGAAGTGAAACATATTTAACATCAGCTAAAGTTTTTGGGATATCTAATGAAGAAGGAGAGCTTGGAGAATCTAATACTCACGGGACGGATGGAAGAAAAGAGAGAAAGCGGAAAGCAATGATGATATGATGATTTGAGCAAGTGGATAGTGGAGCATGGTTTGGGGAAATAGTAAATGAAAAGTGTTTAGAACATCAAGGGATACGGTCAGGAGGAGGTCCATGATTGCCCACGTCCTAAAAAAACACGGCACATTAAAAAGAAGAATATCGTTACATGTTAAGTGTAACAAAAGAAAAATAATGATTGACCAAAATTCAGAGTTAAATCACATACAAATATTTAATTTACGATAAAAACCAAATGATATGTA
>JBBBDQ010030175.1:575000-625000 GCA_037127315.1 Ascarosepion bandense
AAATATGATAAAGAAGAGGTCGGTTTAGAATATGAAGAAGAATGAGAAACTGTCCCAGAACGAGAAGAATTGAAGAATATGACGTAGAATAAGAAAAGGAAGAAGAAGAAGAAGTAATACATGAAGTCGTAGTAAAATGAAGAATACTAGAAGAAGGAAAAGTAGAATAATAAAGAAGAGAATTATGAGTAGAAGAAGTTTTTAAAAAAATAAGAAGTTGATGAAGAAAAAGTAGATGATGATGATGATGAAGGAAATTACGAAAAATAATTATACGAAAAATGAAGAACTGAAGAATAAAAGTAGTGGAATATAAAACAAATGAAAGGCCGAAGCTGATAGAAGAGGAAAGAAAAACACGAACGATCAAGAAAAACTCCTTTGAGAAGAAGAAGACGGAACGAATGATGATGATGATGAAGAAATGGAATGAATAAAGAGATAAAAGAAAGAAAAAGAGAGGAAAGACGTTCGAATAAAAGATCGATTGGATAATGAAAAAGTGTCGAATAAGAAAGGTGAAACAGAACCTATAAAAGGAATGGTTCAGACAAAAGAATGGAAGATAAATCCTTGGCTTCTGTGAATTGTCCTTAATGATGTAAGGAGCTTCAAAAAATAGCCTCGACAATGTACCGTGGAAAATCCAAAGCCACTCATTCAACACAACATCAATCAAAGAGAAATTGAAAAAAAAAAAAATTTAAAAAATCCAAAATGCATAAAAACCAAAAAACAAAAACAAAATAAAACGAAATAATCAGATAAACCAAAATCGAAGCGATCATCTCCATTGGTCGATCTCGAAAGCGTCTGACCTCTCTTTGAAGAAAACACACTTCCTTTCCAGTTCGAATGAAATAGTGAGAGAGTAGGGAGAGGAGAATAGTTTCTCTTTCTTTCTCTCTCTCTCTCTCTCTCTTCCTCCCCCTTTCTCTCTCTCTCTCTCTCTCTATCTATCTATCTATCTAGCTATCTATCTTAGTGTTGACCGTTACAAGGGGCAGTGGTTCTATGATGAAAAGATCTCCAGTGTCCACTTCCTCACACCCGACCTGAGTGCTTCCGATTGAATTCACGTGCGTCAAGATTAACCGACATTTTGTAGTCTTTTTTTGTTTTGTTTTTTTTGTTTTTTTTTAGTTTTTTACTGGGTGGGGTCCGCGAGATTTTAGCTGGGGTAGCGACTGGAGCATCATGACCTGTTGAGTAATTGAAAAGTAACCGAATTGAAAGAAATCGAGAGGTAGGCAGTAAGCGATAGATAGATAGATAGATAGATAGATAGATAGATAGATAGATAGGAACAAACTCAGATAGATAGATAGATAGATAGATAGATAGATAGATAGATAGATAGATAGAAATATAGATAGATAGATAGATACTGAAAAGAATGAGATAGATAGATAGATAGATAGATAGATAGATAGATAGATAGATAGATACTGAAAAGAATGAGATAGATAGATAGATAGATAGATAGATAGATAGATAGATAGATACTGAAAAGAATGAGATAGATAGATAGATAGATAGATAGATAGATAGATAGATAGATAGATAGATAGATAGATATGAACAGACTGAGATAGATAGATAGATAGATAGATAGATAGATAGATAGATAGATAGATAGATACTGAAAAGAATAGATAGATAGATAGATAGATAGATAGATAGATAGATAGATAGATAGATACTGAAAAGAATGAGATAGATAGATAGATAGATAGATAGATAGATAGATAGATAGATAGATACTGAAAAGAATGAGATAGATAGATAGATAGATAGATAGATAGATAGATAGATAGATAGATAGATAGATAGATAGATACTGAAAAGAATGAGATAGATAGATAGATAGATAGACACTGAAAAGAATGAGATAGATAGATAGATAGATAGATAGATAGATATGAACAGAATGAGATAGATAGATAGATAGATAGATAGATAGATAGATAGATAGATAGATAGATAGATACTGAAAAGAATGAGATAGATAGATAGATAGATAAATAGATAGATAGATAGATAGATAGATAGATAGATACTGAAAAGAATGAAATAGATAGATAGATAGATACTGAAATGAATGAAATAGATAGATAGATACTGAAAAGAATGAAATAGATAGATAGATAGATAGATAGATAGATAGATAGATAGATAGATAGATAGATACTGAAAATAATGAAATACATAGATAGATAGATAGATAGATAGATAGATACTGGGAAAACGGTCGGCTTATTTTATTCCCCCAGGAATTACTTCACTCCTTCTATCATTATTTGTCTTTAGAAAATCCAAAATTAAATCACGTTATTTGTTCTGCTGTCGTATCTGGGCGAACCTATTCTTATCGCATTCAAAATATTTTGGATTGAATCTTGTTTTCCTTCTCAGAAACTCCTCTTTGAATAATAAACCACAAGTTGCTGGTTGTTTGATGAATTTAGAAATAGAAAATCTGAGGAAGCTGTCATTAATTTCATTTCTTTGAAACCTTTTTGCAGTTAGCTTTGCACAAAATGGTGGATCATTTTTTGCATTAATATATTTGAAGCTTAAAGCTTTGTAAGACTTCCCCGCCTTGCCTTTTAGGGGACTTCGTTTAACGTCTACTAAGTATCATACGAATTTGCGGTTTAGAACGAAAAAAACATCTCACTCACTCACTCTCACTAAATCACTGTCACTCATGCACACGGTTGATTTTCCAAGCGCCGCTTAAATGTGGCACAAAGCCGAAAGTATGGGGCAACCAGTGAGGATCGAACTCACTAATAATTTGTAGCAAGTTCTAACAAGACAAGCTTGCTAAACATTACACCACGCATACACCCACTAACGAAATGCAATAGTAAAACACAGGACTTGTTCCCGGGGAGATTAATTTCCACAGGCAAATTGGAGTAGATAGACTAAACTATCGCCCGGTTCACACTCCACCCACATCTATTGAACAGGTGTAGAGGCTCATCCCTTGTTCCCTGTTTAGGATGTGGTTTCCGGCTTTCTCTCTTCTAATCTTTTCACTCTTACTTAGCCCCCTGCACATCAGTGGCGTTACCGGCTTGCTCGGGGTGATATGATTAAAAAAACCCAAAAAAACCGACTTCTTCATTTTAACACAACTATATGGCGCACTCAAGCCCATATTACATCTAAGCATACAATTGTTTTTTAGCATTGTTTCCTTACGGATATATCACGATGAAACACCGGCGATCGTCGAAATTAAGAAATGCTGAGCCTGGGCGTTACCTAGATGGGTGACCTCTTCGGAAAACTAGGTGCTGTAAGCTTTGGTGCGTGAGTTGTGTAATGTATCACGTCGCGGAATTCTGAATCGCTGAGTCGGGACCCTATTCCAGGTGAGTTTCTTATATCCACTTAAAAGTTATGAATTCGTGTCATGGACCTGGTTAAGAATTCCAGCAAGAAATAATATAACAACAACCAAAATAGTAAATAAGTATGCATATTATAAACACAGCAAAATAATAGAACAATAAATATGAGTTAGGAAGCTGTCTCTTCCTGATGGTAAGTATAAGGTTCCTTTTCGTTTGCATCCTTTCGAAAACCTCGTCGATGCTTTCATGTTCGGTCCGTATATATTTCGGAGGATATGAAACTCACATTTCTGCTGCCGGGAGGGAAAAATATGTATGTATTGTTAATATAAATTTTAGGTCTGTTATTATACAACGAGCACTCTTTTATTACAACCAGCGCTGAATATGCTAATTTTTTGTGACTGGCACATTCGGGGGTAGGATGCAATATATATATATATATATATATATATATATATATATATATATATATATATATAGTTATGTATCAAATTTGCATTGCGACATGGAAATTTCTATGTTTCGAGATAGATTCTCATCATCACTTTTTTTAAAAATGAAAATCATCTGCACAACCACACCAACATTGCCTGATGATGAGAACCTATCTCGAAACATAGAAATTTTCATGTCGCAATGTAAAATTGATATAACCATATAATTATATTATATTAAGCTCTATAATACTCATTATATTGAGCACTGTTTATAATAAAATAAATGCCAGAGTACTCAAAATAAAAAAAAACTTTGAGTCCTCTTCACTTCGAATTATATATATATATATATATCTGTCAAGGCAAATCTATCCATTATCTGTATTCATCTACCACTATATTTCTCTATCTTTATTAGTTCATTATCTATCTATCTATCTATCTATCTATCTATCAAGCTGTCGTGGACCCTGTTAAGAAGTCCATCAAGTCCAACAACCAAAATAAGGAAATAACGATGTATATGTTAAGCACAGCAAAATAAAAATCCTTGGAACTCTGTTAGTAGAACAATAAATATGGGTTAGGAAGTAATACTGTAATTGGGACTCGCAATAGTCGTACGGTAGCAGCCTTGGCTACCACTGCCTATCGCTTTTCGCTGATCGGCTTATGCTAATCTCCTAAGGATCTCTCTGATTTCTGATCTGCTCTCCTCTTGCGAGGGGAAGTATATGTAGTTGTAGGAAGAATTCTATCTGCTGTAATGGGTTATTGGATTATTACCCAGGCCAGTATATATTTCTCACTCATTGAATTATGTTGTTATATATAGCAATATATATAAGGAGTGCGTGTCAGGTATTTGAGGACATGTTTTATTTTTACTATAGCAGCCTGTCGTGTGCGTTAGTTCTCGTCCGTCTAGCCCTGGTGCACCGTCACCGGCTTCCGTGGTTCGCTGCTGGCGCTGCTGCACGTCGTCCGCCGTTTTGCTTTTGCAGTTGTCATTTCCGCTGCCGCCGTGTCCGCTAGGACCGCCGCCGCCGAAACGCGGTGACAACGACTGCGCCTCCGCCGCCGCGAAGCATAGCCGAAAACAATGTTACGGATGTGCGTTGGGGTGCAGTGGATATCGATTCGGAACGACAAATTGAGGAGCCGATTTCGAGTTCCAGTTATATTCCCTGCATTCACTTAAGCACAAATACCCTTGGAAAAGATGGGTTAAATAAAAGGACAAATTGGGTTCTAAAGACTTGGCTGGCAACCAGACTACCGTAAAAAGAAATGGCAACCTACCAAAAGATAATTTTCTGCCAGTGTCATGTCTCTTTTAAGACATGATCGCCCAAAGCGTGTATCACGTATGGCACTTAACTCACTGACTGAATATAACAGTTGGTAACATGATTTAAGTCTTCTACTGGGCATAAAGTGGGGGATCGGTTTTCCATTGTTATGAAGTAATAAATTGATCCCCCAATAATTCCTACTGTTTAATACAATACATCTCTTCTTCCATTCAGCTATAGTTTAAAGAGCAGGATAGAAAATCTTCTGCCCAGTCAGTCATGTCTCTTTCGAGACATGATCGCCCAAAGCGTGTATCACGTATGGCACTTAACTCACTGACTGAATATAACAGTTGGAAACATGATTAAGGCTTCTTTCTACTAGGCATAAACTGGGGAACCGATTTTCTATTGTTATGAAGTAATAAACTGATCCCCCATTAAAATACTACTTAATAATATAATACATCTCTTCCTCTTCTAGCTATGAGTCAAATAATAGTACAGAGTGGGTTCTATAGCCTTGACTGGCAACCAGTCTACTGCAGAAAGCAACCTACCAAAAGATAATTTTCTGCCCAGTCAGTCACGTCTCTTTCTAGACATGATCGTCTAACGTCTAAAGCGTGTATTACGTATGGCACTAAACTGATAATATTCGACTTTTTAATTTCTATATTTCAAAATTATCGATGGCAGACTCTATACTTACAGAAAAACTGAAGAGGCATGAAGTTATAGTAATTCAGAAATAGCACGATTTTTAAAAGTCGCGTGATCCTTCGTCTACAAAATTCACAAGGAGTCAAAGATGGTAATGTATCGCCAGTATCAAAACGCAAGAAAACATTCCAGACGCACTTACAACATTAAGTAACTAAATATATTTTACAAGTACATCAGACCATTGATGCCCATCTCGGAAGGTTCATAAGGTAAATTACAAAAGAATACAATGTTTCAGAATGAACAATCCGAAATGTTGTCCGCGAAAACTTCAGATAAAAGACTTACGTGATGAGAAAAGCTCGTTTTAGGTCAGAAAAGTTTTTAAAAAATCGCTTAATCAAATCTAAGAGACTCCTAAACAAAATGAGAAATCCAGCAGAGGAAGATGTTATTTGGTTCTTCTCATCTAAACTTATTTATAAATGGAACTTTGTCTGCGTGTGTGTGTGTGTGTCCGTTACTTATAAACTCTGAAACAGCTGAACCGATTTTCTTACTGTTGTAATATAAGCGTCTGCGAGTGTTCTTAGCTAGGTTTTGTGTCGATGTACCCCCGATAAATATCGAAAATCGATAATGGAAAAAATCCGGTTATAGAAGTAATGGTCCGATTTTAATCAAATTTGATACACTTATAGACAAAGACATAAGAAACGATATTCAGAAGTTTCAAGGTTGCAGTTCTTACAATAGTTCAGAAAATCGATAATATATATATATATATATATATATATATATATATATATATATATATATAAAAGGCAAGATGTTTGTGTGTGTGTCTGTTTATCTGTCTGGATGTCCTTTAGACAAATCCACAATTTTTATCCGATTCTTACTAAACTTCACACAAATATTCTTTAGGCTGAGTCTGAGCTACAGGACCATGGATTAGTTTTAAAGCTTTCATTACACCCGAGCAACGCCGGGCTATACTGCTAGTATATATATATATATATATATATATATATATATATATATATATATATATACTCTAGATGCGATTGATAAATTGTCGCAATTATTTTATTAGGTGCGATTGATAAATTGTCGCAATTATTTTATTATTTCAAATATTCTTCAGTCTGAGCTCCAGGACCATGGATTAGTTTTAAAGCTTTCATTACACCCGAGCAACGCCGGGCTATACTGCTAGTATCACATAGCTCATGACATCTGGTCTTCTAACACCCCAGCACTTAATCCATTCGACTACTTTTTATGGGGCGTAGTTGAAAATGGGTTTAATAAGCACTCTCATGATACTAAAGAATTCCTAAAAACCTTGGAGTAATGATAAATATGAAATTGTTGGCGGTTAAGACCTCGTATAGAAGCCGTTCTTGAAGCTGAAAGAGATTTTATCGAATAAAATTATCAAACAATATGCTTATTCTTATCCTCACAAATATTATTTGTTTCTAAAAGTCATTTCTGTGTAAGTATAAATCTGTTCTCAAATTTCTGACGCACACTATATATATATATATATATATATATATATATAATGATAAAATACACGCTAAAAAGTCCGGCTTCCTCTGCCGAGCGCTCATAGCTCAGTGGTAGAATCGCCGACTGACGCCAATCCGGTCGGGTTTCAATCCTGGGTTAAAAGCAATTGGAGGCTAACCGTACTGAATTTATTCGACTATTTATAAATGGAACTTTATCTGTGTGTGTGTGTCTCTGTGTGTGTGTGTCCTTTACTTATAGACTCCAAAACGGCTGAACAGCGAAACAGATCTGCCTGCGGATGACTATATATATATATATACATATATATATATTTGATTGTTTCACGCCAAGCAAGCCGGTGCCGCCATTGATGTGCAGGGGGTTACATAAGAGAGTAAAACTTTAAGCAGTAGAAGATCGATAGAAAGCCGAACCAATAGTGTCCGAGTAAGAGCAAGAGAAGGATGTAAATACAGGTGTATTGAGAATTGCGAGGGTAAAGTGAAAAAGGAAAAGAACAAGATACACAGGGTGATGCAAAAAGAACGACGAATGGAGTGGATTCAAGGCGATAAGAGATGGGAACTGACATTGCATTTAAATTCTGGATGTTGTAGCCGCCAGGAAAGCAAGTATACGGATGAGTGTTCTACAGGCAGGAAGTGCGAGAAAAGAAGCTGATGGAATAGAATAGTCGGCTGCATTTGGTAGATTTATCTCTAAAAGTGTAAGGCCTTGTTGCCAGGTTAGTTGCTGGAGTACATTCTTGTGAAGGTGGCACCAGTGACCTAAGTTTTTCGGAGCAGAAGCCATTAAAAATAGTTGTAGAATAGACAGAGGGAAGCCACATCCTGCCGGTGAGAAAGTGGCTGGAGTCGAGCTGTCAGGCTTGGACCTATCATATTATAGATTCTCCTTTGGAGCCTGTCAAGAACCTTAAGATTAACAACAAGAGCACCCATCCAGTTATGGCAACAGTATTCTATGCACGTCGGATAACAAGCGGAGAAAAAAACTTTCTGGCCCGACACAGTGACCCAACCTACCTAGCAGCGAATTTAGCTATTGATTGAATGTAATGGATCCACTTGGGGTCAACTGAGAGGGGGAGACCGAGGAGGCGCAGTATATTGCTTTCAGAGGGAATAACTTGATCCATGCTTATAGTGGGGGGTGGGGGTAGAGAAAACTGTCTGCGACAGTTGGCATATAGCACCTTCGTTGTAGAAGCATTGAAATTTACAAGCCATTTCTTACTCCAGTCTACCAGAGTGAAGGTCCTTTTCAAGATCAGCAGCGAGGTTATGTTTGTCCGCCTCGCTAGGTTTCTTAATGATGCGGAAGTACAACGGGTTTGTCTTTTTAACAGAGTAGATTCCTGCCTACTTCAAAGTTATGCGCGGACACCGTTATGATGTTCTCACTCGTCAGGGCTATTTTACAATTGAGAACACCATAACGGTTTCCTTACGAAACTTCGAAGTCAGCATGAATACGCTCTATTAAACAGAGTAACTCATTGTACTTATATATATATATATATATATATATATATATATATATTAATTAGTTCATTAGTAAGTCTTTGGTCATAATTAAATTAGACCAGTACACAGTTGTATTAAAAATTTTCATTTGGAAAAGAGTTATGTCGCGACCCAGGTTTCTACCTTTCGCCTTCATAAAATTGCTGGTACATAAAAGATCTCGGTTACGTGAGCGTTTTAAAATGCAATAAAATCAGTTATTGTAAATCTCCCTAAGACACCGAAAGGTAGAAACCTAGGTCGTAAAATGACTCGTTTCCAAATGAAAATATACATATATAAATTATATATACGTGAGATTATTTAAATATATAATCTCACGTATATATAATTTTTTAAGAGATTGTCATTAGCTTTCAGTTACTGTGGGCATTAACATTCGCAAAAGCTTTTTTTCACTATAGAAATGTCTTATTCACTAATGTAAAATACAACCTTGCATCATGATGTGACTATAATTATTAAAGAAACCAATATTATTATCGCCTGCAATACTGATTGGTAACTTCTTACAATCTCAAAATATTTTCTGGCTTTAAATAAACTGCTATAAAAATAATCATTCAATTATATTTTAATCGTATCCCTCCGAGCAAGGCAGTAATGCCACTGATGTGCAGGGGGCTACGTAATACTGAAAAGATTGAAAAAGCGAAAACCGGAAACCACATCCTAAACAGGGAACAAAGGATGAGCCTCTTAACCTGTTCAATAGACGTGGGTTGAGTGTGAACCGGGCGATAGATGGATCTATCTACTCCAATTGAAAAAAAAAACAAAGTGAGAAGATTGAAAAAGAAAAAGCCGGAAACCACATCCTAAACAGGGAACAAGGGATGAGCCTCTTAACCTGTTCAATAGACGTGGGTGGAGTGGGAACCGGGCTATAGATAGATCTATCTACTCCAATTGAAAAAAAAAAAAACAAAGTGAGAAGATTGGAAAAAGAGAAAGCCGGAAACCACATCCTAAACAGGGAACAAGGGATAAGAAGTGGGATGTCTAGTACCCAGATAGGGGGTGGGGAATAGAAAGGCTCATTTCAAACGGTAACGGTCTACGAATTTTTTTTTTTTTTTTGGAAGGTTCTACTAGCAGAAAAAATGATCCGCAATCCTATATTTCGAAACAGCTTTTAGACAACCGAACAATTTAGTATATTTTAGTAAAAGAGAAAAACAGATACGGAGGAATAAATTAATAGAAATTCTGAGCTTACCATTTGCAGATAGCATATTGAAAAAGTTGAAATTTCTATATATCTTTGAATCTTCATTTTTTTTTTTTTTTGCAGAATAATTTCCGCGTGTTCTTGCCAGTTAATAAGCCCCGTGTTTGGATTAAAATTAACCAGGTTCTCTTGAGCCTACAAATTTTTACATAACAAATTAACTCGTTGCCTTTACAGACAAACCAAAACTTAACAATTACAAAAATGACATCACCAGGGTATGACGATATACTACATCCAGCAGCAAGGCCTGTCATTGGCAGGTTTTCTCAAGTTCACTCTGACCTGCGGTAGTAGCACCTGTTAGGGTCCCAGCAATGAGTAAATACTGAATCCCCGAACTGGGATTAAAACATTCTTATTTTTCTCTGTGCCGTTTCTCTTCAGGACGTACGCGATCGCGTCCCTCCACATCTACCTATCCCCGGTCGCTCTTATCACGCTTTCTTTTGTTACCCCACCCAAACCTCGATCTGCTATTCATTTACTTAAGTTCATCAAATATGTCACAAGTTGCATTCCCCTGTCTCTATCCATCCTGTGAGTATAAGATTCTCCAAGACTTCTTTCCTCATTAAAATGCCAGGAACTTCGGTTGTCTTTTTCTGGTATTTTTCGTTTCCATCCGTTCCAAAAATCTTATCGTTGCTTACCTATAAAAATATAAAAATACATTATTATTATTATTTTATTATTATTATTATTATTATTATTATTATTATTGTAATTATTATTATTATTTTTTAATCATATCACCCCGAGCAAGCCGGTAACACCACTGATGTGCAGGGGCTACGTAATAGTGAAAAGATTGGAAAAAAAAAGAAAGCCGGAAACCACATCCTAAACAGGGAACAAGGGATGAGCCTCTTCACCTGTTCAATAGACGTGGGTGGAGTATGAACAGGGCGATAGTTTAGTCTATCTACTCCAATTGAAAAAGATAAAAAAGAGAAGAGTGAAAAGATTTGAAGAGAGAAAGCCGGAAACCACATCCTAAACAGATGTAATGTAATGTGTTATGACCAGATTTAAACGTGATTTTATTAAGTGTGGGTTGTTTGGATTTAATGTACATGGCCTCCAATATCTGAAGGATTTTTTACTGTGTGTATGAGTCAGGATTATTGCATTGTTGTCTAAAATCTGTCTGATATTACCTACATGTTTATGTTTTTCTGAGAAATGTTGTTTAATTGTACTCTGATCAGAAAGGTGACAGGTAAGTCTACGGGAGAGCGTAGTTGTAATTGTAATAATAGTACAATTACCAACAGAACATATCATAGTAAAAAATAAAACACATCGGTCAGTCAGTTAAGTACCATACGAGACACACGCATTGTGCGATCATGTCTCTTTCAAGACATGAAAGACTGGGTAGAAGATTATCCCGCAGTAGGTTACCATTTCTTTCGGCGGGGGACTGGTTGCCAGCCAAGGCTGTAGAACCCAATCTGCTCTGTTATTTGACTCATAGCTAGAAGAGTTAGAGATGTACTATTTACTAGAGATGTACGATTACTATATTACTAAGTAGTAATAAGTGGGGGATCAGTTTATTACTTCAAAACAATAGAAAACCAGTCCCCCACGTAATGGCCAGTAGAAGCCCTAATCATGTATCTAACTATTACATTCAGTCAATCAGTTAAGTGCCATACGTAATACACGTTTTGGGCGATCATGTCTTGAAAGAGACATGACTGACTGGGCAGAAGATTATCCCGCCGTAGGTTGCCATTTCTTTCTGCGCTAAACTGGCTACTAGCCAAGGCCATAGAACCCAATCCGTTTTGTTATTTAACCCATAACTAAAGGGAAGAGACGGATTAATTTCTTTCCCAAAGGTATTTGTGCGTAAGTGAATGTAAGAAATTCAACTGGAATTCGAACTCGGCTCCCCGATTTGTTGTTCCGACACGATATCCACTGCACCACAACGCACATATACCTGTAAAACATTTTTAAAAACTACCAAAGCTTTCATTGTAAATCTACCATCCGCCCGTGCATTGAATACTGCTGCTATATCTTGTCGGGTGCCTCTGATATCCACCTCAGGGTCCTTGACAAAATCCAACGGAGAATCTGTAATGTGATTGGTCCTGCCTTGGCAGCTCAGATACAGACACTTTCTCACCGGCGTAATGTGACTTCCTTGTGTCTTCTACAAATACTTTCACGGCTTCTGCTCCGATGAACTAAGCTCACGGGTGCCCCTATATATATAAATTTACTCGGGCCACAAGGTTAGCAACTAGGTCCCAAACTTTTACTGTGAAACCAATAAAATGTAAACACAAATTCTACTCTTACAGCTTCTTTTCTCGCACTTCCCGCCTGTGGAATTCCCTTCCGTTTACTTGCTTCCCTGACAGTTACAATCTCCAAGAATTTAAATGTAAAGTCAATAGTCATCTCCCATCTCAGTAACTTGCATCGTCTCTCTCATGCTTTTTTCTCTGTCCATTCCACTCTCATCAGTATTCTCATCCTTTTCTTACCCACTTCTTGACACCCCCTATAACCTGTCATTCTTTCTCATAACTTCCCTCCTATGTAACCGCATGCAAAACAGTGGCAGTAAAATGCCTTGCTTTGGGCGATATGAGTTTTTAAAAAATTCTATGCTATTATAATGTGGATATAATGTGGGGGATCAATTCTACATTACAAACAATATATAAACTGATCTCTCATTTTATGGCCAAAGTCATCCTTCTCTTACCTACTTCTTGACACTCCCTATAACCTATCACTCTTTCTCATAACTTTTTCAAAATCCATCACAGAATCTGTAATGTGATCGATCCCGACTTGGCAGCTTATATACAGTCACTTTCTCACCTGCGCAATGTGGCTTCCCTGTGTCTCTTCCACAAATACTTTCACGGCTTCTGCTCCGATGAACTAAGCTGACTGGTGCCCCCTATATATGAATTTCCTCAAGCCACAAGATTAGCCACTAGGTCCCACCCTTTTACTGTGAAACCAATAAATTGTAAACGCAAATTCTACTCCAAAGATTCTTTTCTCACACTTCCAGCCTGTAGAATTCCCTTCCTTACTTGCTTTCCTAACAGCTATAATCTCCAAGAATTTAAATATAAAGTCAATAGTCATCTCCTACCTCACTAACCTGCATCCTCTTTCTCATGGAATTCCCTTCCGTTTACTTCCTTTCCTGACAGCTACAATCTCCAAGAATTTAAATATAAAGTCAATAGTCATCTCCTACCTCACTAACCTGCACCCTCTCTCTCATGGAATTCCCTTCCGTTTACTTCCTTTCCCGACATCTACAATCTCCAAGAATTTAAATGTAAGGTCAATAGTCTTCTCCTATCTCACTAACCTGCATCCTCTTTCTCATGGAATTCCCTTCCGTTTATTTCCTTCCCCGACATCTACAATCTCCAAGAATTTAAATGTAAAGTCAATAGTCAACTCCTATCTCACTAACCTGCATCCTCTTTCTCGTGGAATTCCCTTCCGTTTACTTCCTTTCCCGACATCTACAATCACCAAGAATTTAAATGTAAGGTCAATAGTCATCTCCTACCTCACTAACCCGCATCCTCTTTCTCATGGAATTCCCTTCCGTTTACTTCCTTTCCCGACATCTACAATCACCAAGAATTTAAATGTAAAGTCAATAGTCATCTCCTACCTCACTAACCCGCATCCTCTTTCTCGTGGAATTCCCTTCCGTTTACTTCCTTTCCCGACATCTACAATCACCAAGAATTTAAATGTAAGGTCAATAGTCATCTCCTATCTCACTAACCCGCATCCTCTTTCTCATGGAATTCCCTTCCGTTTACTTCCTTTCCCGACATCTACAATCACCAAGAATTTAAATGTAAGGTCAATAGTCATCTCCTATCTCACTAACCTGCATCCTCTTTCTCATGGAATTCCCTTCCGTTTACTTCCTTTCCCGACATCTACCATCTCCAAGAATTTAAATGTAAAGTCAATAGTCATCTCCTATCTCACTAACCTGCATCCTCTCTCTCATGGAATTCCCTTCCGTTTACTTCCTTTCCCGACATCTACAATCACCAAGAATTTAAATGTAAGGTCAATAGTCATCTCCTATCTCACTAACCCGCATCCTCTTTCTCATGGAATTCCCTTCCGTTTACTTCCTTTCCCGACATCTACCATCTCCAAGAATTTAAATGTAAAGTCAATAGTCATCTCCTATCTCACTAACTTGCATCCTCTCTCTCATGCTCCTTTCTCCGTCCACTCCACTCTCATCTTATTTATAAGTTTTAATGTTGGATGATAATTGGTTGATTCTATTATTCACTATATTGGGTATCTGTTTCATAATATTTTTAGGGTGGTTGGATGAAATATTATTATATGCGTGGGAACTATTTTCTTTGAATAATGGTTGGTAGGATCCATCATTTAAGTTAAGGGTGATGTCTAGATAGTTTACAATTTTAAGATTAGAGGTGACTTCGACTTTTAAACCGAGGTACTTCAGGGCTCTAATTATTTTTTGTGTATCCTATTTGTGTAGGGCCCATTGGAATTAGGGATAATTATTAATCCATCGTCCCGATATAGGCCTAATTGTTTTGGGTCTAAAAATAGGTTGATTTATGAAGCCTGCATTTCTCCATCTAACAAAAAAAAAAAAAAAAAACGACTTCCGGACCTATATCGGTATGTCCGCCGGTCCTTTCAAACAAAGACTGTATAACCACAGGTACTCCTTTTCAAACCCCGGTCAGAGGTACCAGACAGCCCTTTCGCGGGCATTCTGGAAAATGAAAGAAGAAGGACTGGATCCTGAAATTAGCTGGAAACTGATAGGTTCAGCCCGTATTCCGAGGAATTTTCGTGATAGGTGCTGCCTATGTTTACTGGAAAAAAATTTCAATATTAAAATACCCCCACCAACACCGGCTACTGAATCTAAGGAGGGAATTCATCAGTAAGTACCGCCACAAGGCAAATTTTTCGAATACTTAAATTTAGAATTTAAATCCCCGTGGACTAGATGTTAGAATATAAATTAAAAGGATTCAATTTAAGTTTTAATCTTAATTTTACCCTAACGTTAACCTTAAAAAGTATTTTAACCCCACTACCTTCATATCCCAAGCTTCTTTAATTGCCTACCTTTAGAAAATATGGATTCTTTTACGAAACCCCTTTTCCCTTGGTTAACATATATATATATATATATATATATATATATATATATATATATATATATTCTCTAATATTTTTTCTCTAATAATTTTTAAACTGATAACTTCCTGTAATTGGCATTTAACTCGCTTCTACCTAAAAGGTTTAATCAAATAAACTTTTAAAAAATTTTAAAATCTTATATTGAAACCCATTCCATCTCGCCTAAATACACCTCTTCAAACAGCCCAAAATCTTAACTTTAAAAGTAATTTAACTCATTTAGTTGTCTATCTTTATAAAATATGAGCTCCTATTCCTCCCCTTCTTAAATATACCATTTCAACACCCTGTAACCCCCGACTACCAGCTCTGTCCTATTTCCACTTTGTGACCGTTGTTAACCAAAAACCCCTCCACACTCTAACTCAGGACCTTCGCCATTTGGAAAAACAATGTCGCTGTCGTGACGTAGAGGCTGTATTAGAGATCCTATTTCGAAATGTACATCTGACACCTTTAAATTTTGAAAATTTTCTCTAATTTATATTGGCTCTGTATTCTTAATACATTGAGCTCTCTGCCTGCATCACTTTTTAATATTAAAATTTTTTTAATATTGATTAGGATCAGGTTCTTGGAATATACCTTCCTACTCTTCCACTTCGGATTAAAGAAAAACAAATATATATATATATATATATATCATCTCCTATCTTATTAACTTGCATCCTCTCTCTCTCTCTCTTGCACCTTTCTTCGTCCACTCCACTCTCATCACTATTGTCATCCTTCTCTTACCTACTTTCTGAAACCCCTTAGACCCTGTCACGCTTTCTCATAACTTTCCTTTGATGTAACCCCCTGCACAACAGTCCCAGTAAAATGCCTTGCTTGTGGCGATAGGATTAAAAATAAATAAATAAGAAATTGATACGAAAAAGGGTCTCCCTTAAGGCTCTATCCTAAGTCCTGCGCTTTGTCTTATTTCCATTTTTTTTTTTAAACATATCACCCCGAGCAAGGCGGTAACGGCACTGATGTGCAGGAGGCTACATAGGAGTGAAAAGATTGGAAAAGAGAAAGCAGGAAACCACATCCTAAACAGGGAACAAGGGATGAGCCTCTTCACCTGTTCAATAGACATAGGTGGAGTGTGAACCGGGCGATAGTTTAGTCTATCTACTCCAATTCAATGATCTTCCTGATGCAATCAGTTTCCAGGTAGGTACCTGTGCAAATGACCCACCCATTTACTTCCGTCTCAATAGCAAAACTACCAAGGCTTACAAAGTAAACCTGGCTGCTGCTCTTCACAAGGAGCTCCAATCTGTGATGGACTGGGGTAGGAAATTGTGAATATATTTTAATGCATCCAAAGCAAAACTGCTATCTTTAATCACAGTAGAGAGCCTTTCCTACAAGGCATTAAAATGGATGATGCTCTTCTCCTGGAGAGCGACACATTGCGTCTTTTTTGGTCTCACTCTTTCAACTGACCTAAAGTGGAATGACTACATGGCATCGTTTGACAGGGTTTGGCATGCTAGCCTTCTGCGCTAGCCCCACAGCTATGGCATTTCTAGACGATTGTTTGGTTTAATTTAATCGTTCCTATCAAATCGTGAATCTGAACGAGTAAGCTTCCAGATCTTTTCATACGAATACTTAAGACTTTGTCCTAAATCCTATGCTATTTCTGATCTTCAAAAATGATCTTCCTGATGTAATCAGTTCTTAAGTAGGCATCTATGCAGATGACACTACAAGTTATACCCATCTCAATAAGTAATTTGCCAAGGATGACCAGGTAAACCTAGCTGCTGCACTTCAAAAGGGCCATCAAATCTGTGATTGAATAGGGTAGAAAAAGGCACATAAGTTTTTATGCCTCCAAAACAAAGCAGCTTTTTTTTAATTAATTATATAATTTACTTTTATATCCTATTCTTTCCTTGATAAAATATTCTTTGAAGCTTTAAAATGAAAAGTTATTTCATATTTAGACTTTTTCTTGCGGATGTGCGTTATGGTTCATTGGATATTGGCTCGTTATGAGAAATCGGAGAGCGGAGTTCAAATTCCAGCCGAATTCCTTGCATTCACTTACGCGCAAATACCCTTGGGAAAAGGTATTAATCCGTCTATTCCTTTCAGGTATGGGTTAAATAACAGGACAGATTGGGTTCTATAGCCTTGGTCGGCAACCATTCTACCGCAGAAAGCAATGGCAACCTACTGCGGGATAATCTTCTGCCCAGTCAGCCATGTCTTTTTCGAGATATGATCGCCCAAGCGTGTATCACGTATGGCACTTAACTGACTGACTGAATATAATAGTTGGAATAATGATTAAGGCTTCTACTGGTCATAAAGTGGGGAATCGGTTTATTACTTCATAACAATAGGAAACCGATCCCCCACTAATTACTACATAATAATATAATACATTTCTTTCCCCTCTAGCTATGAGTCAAATAACAGGACAGATTGGGTTCTATAGCCTTGGTCGGCAACCAGTCTACCGCAGAAAGCAATGGCAACCTACTGCGGGATAATCTTCTGCACAGTCAGTCATGTCTCTTTCGAGACATGATCGCCCAAGCGTGTATCACGTACGGCAGGTAACTGACTGACTGAATATAATAGTTGGAATAATGATTAAGGCTTCTACTGGTTATAAAGTGAGGGATCAGTTTATTACTTCATAACAATAGGAAACCGATCCCCCACTAATTACTACATAATAATATAATACATTTCTTTCCCCTCTAGCTATGAGTCAAATAACAGGACAGATTGGGTTCTATAGCCTTGGTCGGCAACCATTCTACCGCAGAAAGCAATGACAACCTACTGCGGGATAATCTAGCGGAACCCTGTAATGAAGACTTTCCTTGGAAGTAGCTATAGAACAGTGAGAGGCTCGCTGATAACCCGCCTCTGAATGGATCGGAGACGCTTTTAAACCCTATTGATACAGGAAAGTGATGAATCGGCAGCAATACTCAACTTTCGGCCTGATCTGGCTCTTATAAAGGTAGAAGATATTATAAGGACTCAGGTCCTTAGTGGAACTGTACAGACAGCCAATCATTTTCTTTCTTTTTAGCAATGGGTTTTATATAATATGATTAGATTTTTTCTTGCTATCCGCATATATCTATTCCTGCTGCTAGATTGACATTCGGGTCCCACCTCAATAATATCAATAATTTGCCAAGAATGATGACAAGATAGACCTAGCTGCTGCACTTCAAAAGGGCCATCAAATCTGTGATTGAATAGGGTAGAAAAAGGCACATAAGTTTTGATGCCTCCAAAACAAAGCAGCTTTTTTTAAACCACCATAGAGAAACATTCCTGCCTACCACCAAAATAGATAACGCTAATCTCAGAAAACAACGCACTGCACCTCCTTGACCGTATTAAGAAACAGGAAAATTTCGTTAGATCAATTCCATATTACAATCAATATATAAACTGACCCCTCACTTTGTGGTCACAGCAGTTTCTATATATTTATATTCCTGAGATCGAAAAGCACAAGGAGGCATTCCAGAAGCTGAAAAGAGTATTAAGAAACCGGAAAATTTCGTTAGAAACAAAGAAGATAGTACTGTATTGCTAAGTGTTGTCAGTTCTTCAATATGGCAGTGAATGCTGGACAATATCATCAAAGATGAAGGAAAAACTTGAAGCAACTGAAATGTGGTTCTACAGAGGTATACGGGATATAAAGTGGGGGATCAATTCCATATTACAATCAATATATAAACTGACTCCTCACTTTGTGGTCACAGCAGTTTCTATATATTTATATTCCTGAGATCGAAAATCACAAGGAGGCATTCCAGAAGCTGAAAAGAGTATTAAGAAACCGGAAAATTTCGTTAGAAACAAAGAAGATAGTACTGTATTGCTAAGTGTTGTCAGTTCTTCAATATGGCAGTGAATGCTGGACAATATCATCAAAGATGAAGGAAAAACTTGAAGCAACTGAAATGTGGTTCTACAGAGGTATACGGGATATAAAGTGGGGGATCAATTCCATATTACAAGCAATATATAAACTGACCCCTCACTTTGTGGTTACAGCAGTTTCTATACATTTATATTCCTGAGATCGAAAAGCACAAGGATGCATTCCAGAAGCTGAAAAGAGTATTAAGAAACAGGAAAATTTCGTTAGAAACAAAGAAGATAGTACTGTATTGCTAAGTGTTGTCAGTTCTTCAATATGGCAGTGAATGCTGGACAATATCATCAAAGATGAAGGAAAAACTTGAAGCAACTGAAACGTGGTTCTACAGAAGGATGCTGCGAATATCATGGATCGAGCATATGAGCAATGATGAGGTCTTAGAAATGATGGAAACAAAATGGAAATTTATACTGAGCATCAAAAAGAGACAGCTAAAGGTTCCTGGGACATGCAATGAGGAAGGTGGGCTTGGAGAACCTGATGCTAACCAGCCAGATAGAGGGGAAAAGAGACGGGAAAGCAACGGATAACATATTTGAAAGACCTAATCAGGTGGATGATGGAACGAGGGTTGCATGGTGTAGCAGGAGAAGGCATGCTAAGAGCCACCAGATATAGGGTGACGTAGAAAGCCATGATCGCCTACGTCCTGAAGATACAGAGCACATAGAAAAAGATAGGTTAGGTGCATTGACAAGGAAAGCTCCAGAGCTATGGTATTTCTGGACAATTGAGTTATTTAATCCAATAATTCCTATCAATTCATGAAATGAAGGTTGTTTTGAATGGGCAAGCTACCCAAGTAGGCATCTATGCAGATGACACTAGAATTTACTCCTGTCTCAATAGCAAAGCTGATAAGGCTGCTACTCTAGGAAAGAGCCTCCAATCTATGATGGACTGAGATAGGAAATATCTAGTAAATATTAATCCGATTACAGTGATATGCTACTTTTATCTATTAATGCATCCAAAACTAAAATGTTATCCTTTAACTACCATAGAGAAACTTCCCTACCATCCAACAGAATGGATGATGCTAGCCTTCTAGAGAGCGACACACTGCGCCTACTTGGCCTCACTCTCTAAAATGATCTCAAGTGGAACAATTAAATCGAAAATATATAGCTGCATCTATTGCGAGGTTGTGTCACAGTGTCGGACCATTTGTCTGTTATCCATTGCCATATCTGATCGAGTGTTCCTGATATACATCTTGTAGTTCTTGACAAAAGCCAAAGAAGGATCTGCAATTTTAATCGATACTGACTTGGCGTCTCGAGTTCAGTCACTATAAAAAAATGCAACGATTATAAAATTAAAAAAAAATTGTGATAACATTTTTCGACCGCCATTGCTCTAAAGGGTTGTATATAAACATTCCATAAGTGTCACGAATTCGTTTTTTTATTTTTTGCTTTTTTTGTTTTTTTTTTTAATTTATTTCTAACTCTATTTTACGATTCTCAAAAGACAAGGATGTGCTTTCTCACCGGATCTTTTCAACCTGTACAGCAAAGCAATCATGAGAGAAATAAAAGCCTTGCCAGGATTCGAGATTGGCAGCCACAATCTCATCAATATCAGATACGAGGATGACACGATGCTGATAACAGACACGGAAAAGAAAATGCAGCAAGTTCTGCAGAAAATGCAGCAAATTCTGCAGAAAATGCAGCAAGTTCTGCAGAAGTTAGCAAAAGAAAGTGAAAAGAAAGGACTGAGAATAAACCTCAAGAAAACTGAATGTATGGTCATCGGCAAAAAGAGGAGACCAATATGCCAACTGCAAGTTGAAGAATCTAAAATAAAACAAGTGAAGAGATTCAAATATTTGGGAAGTATTTTGATAGAGGATGGAGAAAAGAAGCTAAACAGATAAGACAAAAAAATCTCATTGGAAACAAAGAAAAGAGTTCTGGATTGCTATGAGATATCTGTCCTTTTGTATGGAAGTGAATGATGGACGATCTCATCAAAGATGAAGGAGAGACTTGAGGCAGCAGAAATGTGGTTTTAACAAGCAAAAAAATTCAAAATACCTGGGAAGTGTTTTCACTGAGGATGGAAAGTGCGAAATGCGAGACCCAAAGACGCATTGGCATGGCCAAAGAAGCATTTCAGAAGCTAAGTAGAAAGACAGGGTACTTGGTACTGAAAGACAGGGTACTTGGTCAAAAGGTTGTGTCTATGATAGCACATATATCAACCAAGATGAGAAGCTAACCAGAGTACTGAAAGACAAGAAAATCTCATTGGAAACAAAGAAAAGAGTTCTGGACTGCTATGTGATCTCTGTCCTTCGTTATGGAAGTGAATGCAGGACGATCTCATCAAAGATGGAAGAGAGGCCTGAGGTAGCAAAAATGTGGTTTTAACAAGCAAATCAATTCAAATACCCGGGAAGTGTTCTGACAGAGGATGGAAAGTGCGACATGGAGATCCAAAGAGGCATTGGTATGGACAAAGACGCATTTCAGAAGCTAAGCATTAGTACTGAAAGACAGAAAATTCTCATTGGAAACAAAGAAAAGAGTGCTTGATTGCTATGCTATATCTGTCCTTCTGTAAGGAAGTGAATGTTGGACGATTTCATCAAAGATAAAGGAGAGGCTTGAGGCAGCAGAAATGTGGTTCTACAGAAGGAGGCTGAGGATAGGATGGACAGAGCACGTGTGCAACAATGAGGTGTTGGAAAGGATGCAAACGAGAAGAACACTGATAAAAATATCAGAAAGAGACAAAAAAGATTCCTGGGGCACGTAATGAGGAAAAAAGGCCTGGAGAACTTGATACTCACAGGTCTGATAAATGGAAGAAGAGACAGGGGAAAGCAGCGCGAGACGTACTTGTTAGGTCTGAGCAAATGGTTGACGGAGCGGGAAGAGACAAATGAGGTTCCTGGGACACGTAATGAAGAAGGAGGGCCTGGAGAACTTAATACTCACAGGTCGGATAAATGGAAGAAGAGACAGGGGAAAGCAGCGCGAGACGTACTTGTTAGGTCTGAGCAAATGGTTGACGGAGTGGGGCTTGGACGAGATACCAAGTGAAAATTATTGAAAGTGGCAAGAGACAGAGCCAAGTGGAAGTCCATGGTCGCCTGAAGGGACACGATATATGAAGAAGAAGAATACATTAACAATTTTAGAAATTGTTCTATTTCGATAATTGAACAAATATTTATTTGTTGGGACTATTTCAATGACATTTTTTCTCCAAGAAGTTATTAATCACACACACACACACACACAGACACACACACTATATATATATATATATATATATATATATATATATCAGCATGCAATTTGGGTATAGAACAATCCAAAGGAGTATCCTGTACATACAGTGGTAGAATAACTCTCTAAGAGAGCTCTAAAGATATATGCATATAAATACATATAGGGCAAATATAAGAAAAATTAAGACAGAGAAGTTATTACATGGTGAATCGGAAGTGTGGCCTTTTTCAGGCGAACCATCATCAGATTCCGTCTTTTTTAACAAAGGATGTTACCCAAAAAAGAGTTTTTTTTTTGTGTGTAAAATCCTTTGTTAAATAAAGACGGAAGCTGGTGATGGTTCGCTTGAAATAGGCCTATGCTTCTGATTCACCATGAGATAACCTGTCTGCCTTAATTATATATATACTCACTCATATACATACACAACATCCTACATCGTAGAAAAGCAATTTTCAGTGTACATGAGCAAGGTTTTAATCTATCATTTAATTGACAAATATGGCACAAATATTCTAAGTAGATTAAGGAAAGAAATCAATAAGAAACTTGTAAACCATGTTAATGCAGGAATAGTCGAGAATTGCTCTCTAATTAAACGTTTCTTTTTTTAAAAGGGAAAATAAAAATCGTAGGCGATGTAGACTTTCTTATAACCACTGACTGTTGCAGATGTGGAAAATGGCTTTAATTTTCGTAGGCAAATATTTCAAACGCGCGATAGATAGATAGATAGATAGATAGATAGATAGATAGATAGATAGATTTGAACAGACTGACAGAGATAGATAGATAGATAGATAGATAGATAGATAGATAGATAGATAGATTTGAACAGACTGACATAGATAGATAGATAGATAGATAGATAGATAGATAGATAGATAGATAGATAGATAATGAACTGACTGAGATAGATAGATAGATAGATAGATAGATAGATAGATAGATAGATAGATAGATAATGAACAGACTGAGATAGATAGATAGATAGATAGATAGATAGATAGATAGATAGATAGATAGATAGATAATGAACAGACTGTGATAGATAGATAGATAGATAGATACATAGATAGATAGATAGATAATGAACAGACTGAGATAGATAGATAGATAGATAGATAGATAGATAGATAGATAGATAGATAGATAGATAACCAGAGTAAGGTAGACAGCGTGAAAAATAAATAAGTATAAAGATATTATAGAAATAGAGATGGCGGGAGAATAAACAGCAGATACATATGATTATATATATATATATATATATATGTGTGTGTGTGTGTGTGTGTGTGTGTGTGTGTGTGTGTGTGTGTGCTAAGCATCAGTGAAATGTGCATAGGCTGAGATAGATAGATAGATAGATAGATAGATAGATAGATAGATAGATCAGCTGTTGCATATGAGTATATACGTGTGTGTGTGTATTTCTTGATGACTAGACAACTAGATATATAGGCATGTAAATTGTCTTTATTTTCTGTTATCTATCTGAATATTTTATATCGCTGAATAGTAAATACCTATATGTAAGTAAAGGACAAGCGCTTCATATTTTCGGCCCTGTGCCACATCCAAACTAAGTTCTGTAAATTTAGAATGAGCAAAAGTTACCAGGTTTCATAAAAGAATCCTTCATCTACAACGTCTTCTTTGTTTTTTTTTTTTGTTTTTTTTTTGTTTTTTTTGTACATTTATACAATTCTAATAAATAAGTCAGTTTTATGTTAGATCAGTGACTGGAAAGTTAAATATTGAAATCTTCATGAATAGCTTGTTAAAGCAGACAATAGATAACTTGTTAAGGTATAAAGTGATTCGGCTTAACAAATAATTCCTTAGCGAAATAATCAAATTAGAAGAATATTTTGGAATGAAATTCATATTAACTGGAATATTCTACAATCCTTCCACAGAAGAAAAGATATTAGATATTGACCCATTTTCTGTCCTTTTCAAAAGCGACGTCGAACATATCAGTCGATGACATCAAAGATTTCGTCATTACGTACATTTTGATCGCGGCTGCAACTGCTAATATTACTAAGTCTACTATTTTCGGTTATGACTGCTACTATTGGGAAGATGGAGGTGTGGCGTGCACGATTAGAGGAATGTGTGCTGGTGCAATAGCGGTTGTCGTAATCGAACCTCAGATGTAGCGATGACCTAATTTGTGTGAAGGGAGAGAGAGAAAAAGCAAGAGAGAGAACGAGAAAAGTGACAGTTGATCAATAAAGGATGGTTGCTTTGACCTAACCAGAAGAGACACAAGAAGATGTAAGCTAAAGCAAATGGTGAGCTCAGGTACGTTTTGGTTGCATTAAGACATTGGGAAGATTATGTAGAGTCAATTATAAAAATATATGGATAGATAGACAAATATGTTATAGATACACAGATATGAACAAAAAGAACTAAAATAGATAGATAGATAGATAGATAGATAGATAGATAGATAGATAATGAACAGGCTGAGATAGATAGATAGATAGATAGATAGATAGATAGATAGATAGATAGATAGATAGATGTGATCAGACTGAGATAAATACATTTGATTAGACTGAGATAGATAGATAGATAGATAGATAGATAGATGTAATCAGACAGAGATAAATACATGTGATTAGACTGAGATAGATAGATAGATAGATAGATAGATAGATAGATAGATAGATGTGATCAGACTGAGATAAATACATTTGATTAGACTGAGATAGATAGATAGATAGATAGATAGATAGATAGATAGATAGATAGATAGATAGATAGATAGATAGATGTAATCAGACAGAGATAAATACATGTGATTAGACTGAGATAGATAGATAGATAGATAGATAGATAGATAGATAGATAGATAGATAGATCAATGCATCTGAGATCAATAGATATATAGATCTGATTTTCTTTAATACTAATCCCATAATCAGTCACAATAAACTTTTTAAAATAATCTTAAAACTGATTTGAAGCTTCTTAAAAATAATGCCAAACCGAAAACATTTTTAAAAGAGAAACCAATAAAAAATCAGGAATTAAGAAGCCAAAAAATAATGACTCATATTTAACTCAACTTTATTATTGAACACGAACTCTACTCATAATTTCTTCATAATGTTTCTAATTGAACATTAACTTCTAAAACTTGTGTTATTCTTTCCTTTTATTAAATTTCTATTTTAAAATGCAACATATATATTTTATTCTTATTCCACACAATTCCACATATTACATACTTCCGACAATGTCCGGAAATTAGTTACACCATCGAGATGTGCGAGATAAAATTATTCACATATAAATCACGGTTACATCTAGCAACTTTGACTTTAAAATGATGAGACCTAGCAGCCAACTTAGTACTGCGCTTTCATTCTTAAAATTGAGCTACTCAAGATTTTGTTGCTTGTTATTTATTTTATTTTATTTTTTATTTAGCTTTGTTTTTTTATTTATTTACTATCAGTATAGCCCGGCGTTGCTCGGGTGTAATGAAAGCCTTAAAACTAATCCATGGTCCTGGAGCTCAGACTCTTTGGACGTTGCGACGAAAGACTAAAAAGCAATAGTTGTTTCCAGTTAAAGCGAAACCGTAGACTGAAAGAAAAATGAATGGATGTAAGTCAAATTTTCATTTCTTCATATCGATATCAAATAAGTATTTTTCGTCGTAAACTGAATTTTGAAGGCTAAATAAGTCCTCTGAGTAAATGGTACCATGGCTGAGACTAAGAACTACAATTATACCTACTTAGAGCCAAACCCGAAGCAAAAACTAAAATAAAAGAGCTAAAAAAATACAGACATACAGACAGATAAACAGACACACACACAAACATCTTGCCTTTTACATATATATATATATATATATATATATATATATATATATATTATCGATTTTCTGAACTATTCTAAGAAGTGAATCCTTGATTACTTCTGAATATCGTTTCTTATGTCTTTGTCTATGAATGTATCAAATTTGTTTAAAATCGGACCACTCCTTCTATAACCCGATTTTTTCGATTATCGATTTTCGATATTTATGGGGGGTACCTCGACACAAAACCTAGCTAAGAACACTCGCAGACGCTTATAGTACAACTGTGTAAATTTTCAAGAAAATCGGTTCAGCCGTTTCGGAGACACACACACACACACACACACATACACACACACACACACGCGCACAGACAAAGTTCTATTTATAAATAAGTTTATATTTTTTTGGGGGGGGGGGATATCAACCTCTATGGATTATTTAATGTCGAAATGTAACATAATTATAATTGAAATAATAATGACATTAGCGACAAAAATCTTATCTGTTTATGTGAAAGAAGAGGTGGACATGTAGCGGATAAGAAATTAATTAAAATCCGCCTTCTTCATTTTTACAAAAATTCACAATGACGTGTGAAAATCCTGGTTTTCCCAAATAGAAAAATGATTGACCATGTACTTGTTGAAACGAGATTTCGCAAGTAGGCATTAAAAAAATTTTTGACCAATAGAAGCGACTTGCAAGACTTGAGGACTTCGCGAGCATGTGCGAAAATTTGACTACTATAAAAGGCCCCACTCTGATAAAATCACGGAGAGACTCAGATGGGAGCAGCGAGAGACACCGCGAAAAAGTAATGAGAGAAGCTTCAGGTCAACTGGGACATTGTCCACTTTCCCTTTCTGCTTATCTCTTTCAACAATTACTATTACGAACAATTTCTTCAACACTCGATACCCTTAGTAGGCATCTACGCAGATTACACTACGATATACTCCTGCTCCAGTAAGAAACCTATCGTGGCGGACAGACATAATCTCGCTGCTGGCCTTGAGCGGGATCTACACTCTGTGGTGAGCTGGGGCAAGAAGTGGTTTGTCAACTTCAATTCATCTAAGACGAAGCTGTTGTCTGTCAACCATTACAGGCAACCTCTTCTGCCTCCCATAAGCATGGACCAAGTGATTCTCCCTGAGAGTAATACACTTACGCATCCTGTCCTCAGACCTCAAATGGAACCACTATATTGAATCCATAGCAAAATCTACTGCTAAGAAGATTGGGTCACTATGTCGATCCAGGATGTTTTTTCCACCTGAATCCATCCTGCATATATACAAGTCAACCATCCGTCCGTGCATGGAGTACTGCTGCCATTTATGGTCAGGTGCCCCTGCCGTTCTCCTCAGTGTTCTTGACAAGCTCCAAAGGAGAGTCTGTAATGTGATAGGTACTGATCTGGCGACTCGACTGCAGCCACTTCCCCATCGTCGAAATGTGACCTCCCTTTGTCTGTTCTATAAATACTTTCATGGATTCTGCTCGGATGAGCTTAAGTCACTGATGCCTCCTCAACAGGTGTTTACCCGTGCAACCAGACTGGCAACTGGGTCCCACCCATTCACAATCAGGTTAGCCAAATGCAAACGACAATTCTACTCCTTCAGCTTCCTCTCTCGCACTTCCCGCCTGTGGAACTCTCTCCCGTATTCTTGCTTTCCTGACGGCTACAACCTCCAGAAATTTAAATGCAAAGTCAATACTCATCTACTAACCACTGGCCTCTAGCTCTCTCCCCTCCCCTGTATAACCTTCCCTTTCTTTCCACCTATGTATCTGTCATCGCACCTGCTTTCTCAGCTTTCTATTGTTCCTTTCTAACTAGTTTGTACTCCTCACTCTTTTCTAATTAATCTTTTTACATTTATGTTACCCCCTGCACATCAGTGGCGTTTCCGCCTTGCTCGGGGTGAAATGATTAAAAAAGAAAAGAAAAAAGTCAACTTTATCATTGAACACGAACTCTACTCTTAACTTCTTAATAATCTTCCTAATTGAACATTAACTTCTACAATTTGTGTTATTCTTTCCTTTTAATAAATTTCTATTTTAAAATGCAAAATGGATATTTTATTCTTCTTACGCTATTCTACACAATTCACGTATTCCAACCTGCCGACAACCATCCTTCTGATGAAAACCTTTTGATGATAATTCAACATAAAACTTGTAAGCTGTAGGGAGTTCGGTTAAGTCTGACATAAGGCCGAACCAAGAAATATTAACCATCTCCTTTATAGCTACAGATTCATACATTTCACAAGGGTATTTCCCTGGGGTATTTACGCGTAACGAACACAATTGGAATTAGAACTTGGCACTACAGTTAACAATTCATAGTCATTAACTATTACACCAAACACACACCCAAGCTTAGAGCACGTGGTATTCCTAATCTGCCACTGATTCAGTGGTCGTGCACAAACCGGTGTGCTTTCCGATATGTCGAAGGCGATTAACAGTGTTTGACCTTCTGGCCTTCTTCACAGGCTCAAGGGCTACGAAACAAAACAGCTATCAATTAATAGTCATAGAGAACCATTTTTGACTTCCATCAGTATGGCAGATGCTAACCACCATGAGAGGAACTCATGGCGCCTCAAGTTTCTCACTGACATGAAGTCGAGCGATTATATTTTTATTTATTTATTTATTTATTTTTTAATCATATCACCCCAAACAAGGCGGTAACGCCACTGATGTGCAGGGGGCTACGTAAGAGTGAAAAGATTTGCAAACAGAAAACCGGAAACCACATCCTAAACAGGGAACAAGGGATGGGCCTTTTCACCTGTTCAATAGACGTGGGTGGAGTGTGAACCGGGCGATAGTTTAGTCTATCTACTCCAATTGAAAAAAAAAGTGAGAAGTTTGGAAAACAGAAAACCGGAAACCGCATCCTAAACAGGGAACAAGGGATGAGCCTTTTCACCTGTTCAATAGACGTGGGTGGAGTATGAACCGGGCGATAGCTTAGTCTATCTACTCCAATTGAAAATAAAAAAATAAAAAATAAACGAGTGAAAAGACTGGAAAAGAGAAAACCGGAAACCACATCCTAAACAGGGAACAAGGGATGAGCCTCTTCACCTGTTCAATAGATGTGGGTGGAATGTGAAGTGGGCGTATTGAAGCAACTGCATTGTCTGCTTTTTGGAAGGATGTTTTACAATGAACTGATAAACCAGACAATATTTCTCGCCAGAATCCATTTTGCAAATTTATAAATCTATCATTAATCCGTTCTTTTAATATTGTTGTTATGGCAGATCCTTTACGCGGGTAATTGTTGTCGATCTTCGTCGCCAACTTGTTGCGGCAAATCTTAGTGCAAATCTTCGTCGACAGTTTGTTGTGGCGAAACATCGCCGCAAAGTTGTAGCGATTGGTTTGGCCGAAAGTAAGACACGGAACACAGAAAGGTAAGCTCAAAACAGTGCATTAATATAACAAGAACATATAGTCAACGTAATTGTTAGTAATTAAGTAAATAGAAATAAGGAAGTCCGAACGGTACCGTGGCGCTGCTTATTGCCTGACAAATAGCTGGTTTTAACTGCGTACTGGCCGTCCTAACTTAACTGCATTCAACTGCCTACTTGACAGTATTTATTTGCCTTCCGACTTAAGACAAAATGTGGCACAAGGCCTTTTTAATGTGAGCAATTCAGGCCGTATAGTCCGGGCAAAAATTTCTCATTTTTCCCCAGACGAGACACTACCCTTCAACGGATCCTCGACTAGGTTATTACTTTCCGCCCGAAGGCAGAGAGACCGACAATGCGCATAGCAAAAACTGCCTACTTGACTGCTCCCGGAAGTCATGCAAGTAATTATATATAGTAAGAGGATGAGTCCATTCCTCGTAGAAGGGCACCATATCTCAAGATTCTCTAGAAATAAAAAAAAACAAATAGGTAACGCTTGATACACAAGATTTCCTATAGAAGGTAGCAAATGAAACGAGAAGAAAGGACTGAGTATAAACTATAATAAAACTTAAAGTATGCTCATCAGTAAATAGAAAAGTCAAAAATTCCAACTACAGGTTGCGGTTACTAAAATTAAGCGGCTACAGAAGTTTATATACCTGGGAATAATTCTAGCAGAGAACAAAAAATGTGGCACTGAGATCCAAAGGAATACTGAGATAGCCGAGAAGGCATTTCAAAACCTAAGTAAAGTATTAAGTGACAGGAAAATTTTTTTGGAAACAAAGAAGAGAGTACTGGGTGGTTATGGGATGTTTGTCCTTCACTCTGGCAGCAAATGCTGGACAATCTCATCAAAGATGAAGGAAAGACTTGAAGCAACAGAAATATAGTTCTACAGAAAGATGCTGAGGATAACATGAACCGACAAGATTTTGGAGAGGCTGGAAATGAAAAGAAAACTAATAAGCAACACCAGAAAAAAGACAGCTGAAGTTTCTGGGACATGTAATGAGGAAGAATGGCTAGGAGAATCTGATACTCACAGGACAGGTAGAGGAAAATAGAGACAGGGGGAAGCAACGCATGATATACTTGATGGAAAGGGCTGGCAGGGAAGAGTTTAGGAGAAGTAACATGAGAAAATGTGTTAAGAGTGACAATGGATAGGAAGATGTGGAAGGTCATGATCGTCTACGGCCTGAAGGGACACGGCACATTGGATTTTTACAATTTTTGAAAAAAGATGATCGTTCAGAAATCAAGGATAATAATAGTGTAATGAAAATTATATTTACTAAAAGGTACAAGGATATCATTTTAGGATCAGCTACCATTTAGTCTCAAAGATGAAAAAAAATATTAAGAGGAACCCGAAGGTAAATACTCCAGATATCTGCCGTTCAGTTGAAGGCACTGTTGAATGCGGAGTGAAAAGCTGTTGATAACGCGTGCACATTCCCCCCTGGGTGTTAGAACTGTTATCGGAGACCCAGGTGGAGAAGAACCCGTTGCCCTACGATCTCCCTAAGTGCCAGAAGTTTCAAAGGTCTTGACCAACTTGAAAATCTGACTTCGTTTTGGAAATGTGTTGAAATTGAACTTCATTCTCTGTCTTGCTTGAACAATATTGAAACATTGAGTTTCATAATCTCTATTCCCACAAAATATCTTCTGCTCCATGGGGCCAAGGCATGACTTCGCTATATTTGATTGAATATATCAAAATCTTAAATATTTCCCAGAAATTATCTGAAAAAAAGGAAAGTAAAGTCAACAAGGAAGATCTGAGAGGCCACTGCTTCGTTTTAACAAATGTGAAATACCCTTGATATATATATATATATATATATATATATCAGACCGCCTGCAGTCTCTCTCTCATCAGCGCGACGTGGCTTCTCTGTGTTTCTTCTATAAACACTTTCACGGCTTCTGCTCCGATGAACTTAGATCACTGGTGCCCCCGAGGTTCGAATTTTCACGAGATACTAGATTAGCAACTAGATCCCACCCTTTTACAGTGAAACCGATAAAATGCAACCTCAACTTCTACTCAAACAGTTTCTTTTCTCGCACTTCCCGACTGTGACTGCTTCTCCGACGGCCACAATCTCCAGGAGTTTAAATGTAAGGTCAATAGACACCTCCTAACAAACTAACTCGCTTCCATTCTTTCAAACACTCTTCCCACCCACCCAACTATCTATCACCCCCGCTTCTGACATTTCATATATCTAACCGCTCTTTCTATTTACCCCATGTAGCCACAAGCGCAATAGTGGCAGTGGAATGCCTTGCTTGGGGTGAAATGATTAATATATATATATATATATATATATATATATATATATTGTATTGAGGCAGCAGAAAAATTTCTAAACATATATTGTTAAATATAACAGACAATGAATATATATTATGAGCAATTCTAAACATCACATCTTGGCTTTAATTTCAGGTGAAAATAAAGACCAAATTTATCCAACATTTGGATATTTTTTTATGCTGGTTCTAAGCTTTCGGCTCACATCAGCCATCTTAAAAAGGGGTCACAGAGACGTTAACATAAAGACATCCACCATCAAAGATGATTCTCTCTTGCGCTGACATTAAACATTGCTATGTGTCGCTAACCCTCACCGAATAGCAGACGCAGTTCGTAAATTTGTAACGTGGTTCTATGACGTCACACCGCGTGAGAGACCGAAATGTTAACAGAACCATATGTCTAAATGCTGTGTAATATGTTGTGACTAGATTGAAATGTGATTTTATTGAGTGTAGGTTGCTTTGATGTAATGCAGATGGCCTGTAATATCTGAATGTTCTTTTTTACTGTGTGTATGTGTGAGTATTATTGTGTTACCGACTAAAATCTGTCTAATATTAGCTACATGGCTATGTTTTTCTAAGAAAAGTTGGTTAATTGGACTATGATCAGAAAGGTGGCAGGTAAGTCTACAACCCCGCTCTCCCGTACACTTACGTAATAAACGAAGGTGAGTAAAAGATGCTGTTGTTTTTTTTATTATGCAAGTTCTATTTAAATTATTTTACGAGAAGTTTATGTATTATATATTTTTAAGATAACAGAAGTATATGAATTTGATCCTTTTTTATGTATAATGGTTCGGAATTGCTAATCGAATTTACACACAAATGGCCTGGGGAAAGTTATGAAGCTACTTCTTCTCCTACCATCCCCTACCATCCCCTACCATCTCCTACCATCTCCTACCATGTCTTAAGACTCGCAACATTAAAACATTACTGTCTCCCCTAACAATTCTTAAAATCTACAAATATTTTCTGGCTTTAAGTAACATGCAAAATGTTGATAAACTATTTAAAAAAATCAATCCGAACGAGTTTGTGGAATTGGCTGTCAGAACTTGAACTTGGATGAAAGCAAAAGCCATTAAGGATACGATGTTGGGGAGAGCCATGATCTCCGGTGTAGTAAAAGGACACGTCATATAGACAAAAAAAAAAAAAGATTTTATATTAAAAAATTAAGAATTGAACATTTCATCTCTTAATTATTTTTCTTCAATCTAACGTCCCCTGGAAAATGTATTTATTTATTTATTTTATTTGAGTTGCGCATGCGTATTAGATACATTTAACTCTAGAATTAACTCAGGCCGACAAGGTGAATATCGGCGCATGCGTGCGTTAAAAGCGGAAATACCGAAGGCTTAATTTATCAGATTCAAGCAAAATGACGAAAAACAAACGAACAGTTAGGTGTGCATTAATAACAAAGGAACGAACACACAAACATACCGAGACAGTCAACGGCTCGAAGAATGCAACCAGTGGAAGAAGAAGAAGAAGAAGAAGAAGAAGAAGAAGAAGAAGAAGAAGAAGAAGAAGAAAAAAAAAACAACAGGGATTCATTAATTTGTCCTCAGCGTGGAATAGTTTGAAAGAGATAATCTTATTTATAGATTTTTTTTTTTAACTGCAAAGGAGGACCAAGAGAAAAACGAAGTAAATAGTCGTTAACAATGAGATGTTGAGATTTGTGACTGCAGTAAGCCCTTTTAATCCACCTTGAAATTATTTCAAGACACACAGCAAAATCACACACACACACACACACACACACACACACACAAATATATATATATATATATATATATATATATATATATATATATATATATATTAATTCAGATACTTTAATCCAAGTGAAAAAAGCAGGAAGGTTAATTCCAAAAACCCGATCCTAATTAATATTAAAAAAATTATTTTAATATTAAAAAATGATACAGGAAGAGAGCTCCATGTAATAAAATATTACAGAGCAAATATATATTAAAAAAGGATTAATTCAAAGATGTTGAATGGCCATTTCGATATGAAAATCCCCACGGGGGATAACACATCACCTCAGCAACAGAAAAATCCTTTCTGAGTGAATATGGAACGAAGAAAAATTTACAACGTCCAAAACATTAATTTGAAACAGTGCTCGATATATAATATAGAGCTGTGAATATTTATTATAAATGATATATTTTAGAACATGTACAATTTATTTTATATATATAGAGGCTCATCCCTTGTTTCCTGTTTAGGATGTGGTTTCCGGTTTTTCTCTTTTCCAGTCTTCTCACTTTTTTTTCAATTGGAGTAGATAGACTAAATTATCGCCCGGGTCACACTCCACCCTCGTCTATTGAACAAGTGAAGAGGCTCATCCCTTGTTCCCTGTTTAGGATGCGGTTTCCGGCTTTCTCTTTTCCAAACTTTTCACTCTTTTCTTTTCTTTTTTCTTTTCAATTGGAGTAGATAGACTAAACTATCGCCCGGGTCACACTCCACCCTCGTCTATTGAACAGGTGAAGAGGCTCATCCCTTGTTCCCTGTTTTGGATGTGGTTTCCGGCTTTCTCTTTTCCAGTCTTTTCACTATTACGTAGCCCCCTGCGCATCAGGTGGCGTTTTCGCCTTGCTTGGGGTGATATGATTGAAAAATATATATATCCACTACAAATCGTACATTTTTTTCGACATTGGTCTTCCAATGTCTCATCAAGTGTGAGACATTGAAAGTCTCATATAAAATATAATTTATAACATATATATATATTTTTTTTTTTTTTTTGTGGCTAATCAGAATGGAGATTCACTTTGGGGTAGAGGAGGAAAAAAGTTGGTTAGCACAGAAATTCTTCGGGGTCAAACCCCAACGTGAATCTCCATTCTGATTAGCCACACACAAAAAAAACACCCACATACATTCACAGTTAACCGAAAGAATTTGTCATTTAAATGTAAATCATCTGCACAACCACACCAGCATTGTCTGATGATGAGAACCTATCTCGAAACATAGAAATTTCCATGTCGCAATGTAAAATTGATATAACCATATAATTATATTATATTAAGCTCTATAATACTCATTATATTGAGCACTGTTTATAATAAAATAAATGAGCACTCAAAATAAAAAAAACTTGAGTCCTTTTCACTTGAAATAATATATATATATATATATATATATATATATATATATATATATATATATATATTATGAGTTATATTTTATATGAGACTTTCAAAGTCTCACCACCTAATGAGACATTGGAAGTTCAATGTCGAAAAAAATGTACAATTTGTAGTGGATATATATAAAATAATTGTACATGTTCGAAAATATAATTTATAATAAATATTCACAGCTCTATATTATATATCGAGCACTGTTATAATTATTTTAGACGTTGTAAATTTTTCTTCGTTCCTTATTCACTCAGATATATATATATATATATATATATATATATATATATATATATATATATATCCTCTTTATTATAATAAAGACGGTTGTATTTTTATTTGCATATATATTTTTTCTGTCATACTCATGGAGAAGAGAGAAAATAGCGAGGAGGGGTCGGCTCAGTTCGTTCTCTTTACTCCCAGTTATTAAACTTTACTACCAGTTGTGAAAGCTCTTGTCACATACTTTCTCTTTAACAGTGCCTTTTTATTTTAATTTTTGTAATAATTATGTCGTTGAGTAGCGAATAATATATATATATATATATATATATATATATATATATATATATCCTTTCAATTATAATTAAAACAGTGGTCTATTTAATTGTGTACATATATTTATATTCCTTCTTGTAACGCTCAGGAGATGGATAACCTGTGAGGGAAATACTCTCAAATATTTTGCTGCTTTTTTCTTATTGTTGTTGTTGCTGTAAGTAAATCTATTATTGTCGTTGTTGGTATTGATGGAACTTCACTAATTATTATTATGCCATTTTTCATCATAATTTAATTTCTGCTATGGTCGCACTTCCTACCAAGTCTGCGGAAAAACCTAAAGCAGGTCGTGGTGTGTTGTTATGGCTCCATTTCATGTTTTTTCTATCTCCCCTATCATCCCTAGAGTTACATAGACAAAGTTCTCCTTAGTGTGTGGGCTCTACCTAAAAAGACAATTTTTTTGTATATCTCTTAAAATGGGGTTTCCTGGTATTCTTTCAATGTGTTGTTTTGTTCCATTTTTTATCATTCCAAGTGCACCTACTATCACTGGCACGATTCTTGTTTTCAATTTCCACATTTTTTCTTTTTCAATTTTCAGGTCTTTATATTTTGACAGTTTTTCGAATTCCTTGGTTGCTATGTCAAAATCCGCTGGACAAGCCATATCAATTAATAGGCAAGTGTTTTCTTTTTGGCTTTTAACAATAATGTCTGGTCTATTTGCTTCAATTTTTCTGTCTGTGTAGATAGTGTAATCCCATAGAATGATGACATCTTCTATTTCTGTAACTAGTGCTGGGTGATGTTCATACCAGTGTTTATTTACAGATTTTTCCATAGTGTTTGCACATTGTCCAATGTAAATATTGCCCCACTCTATCGTGACGATTTTTATATTCATTTGGGGCAAGTACAGAACAGTCTGAGATTAGATTGACTGTTGTTTCTTGGTGTTTATCACAAAACTTGCATTTTGGATCCACATTATTATGTATAATATTTGCCTGAAAGTTCCTAGTGAAAAAACTTTGGTCTTGTGCTGCAAGAATAAAGCCTTCAATCTCAGACTTTAATCCAGATGCTCGTAACCATCGATGAGCATTAACTTTATCAACATTGGATTTATTGGCACGTTCTGGATATTGACAATGCAGAGGTTTGTCTTACCAGCGTTGTTTCATATCTTCAAGGTATTATTATTATTTTTTTTTTTAACTACACATTATGATTACAATTATTACTGTTGTTTTTTTTATTTTCTTTTAATCTGTCTTGCTATTCAACACGTACCTGGAAAGAGAAAAGATAGATTAATTCTTTCCCCCAAGGTGCGTAAGATATTCATTTTGGTCAAGAACTTTGCTGCTCATGGCTTATTCCGACTGTTGTTGTTTTTGTAATTGTTGTTGTATAACATGAGAGACAGAGAGAGACAGAGAGAGACAGAGAGAGAGACGGGAGTTCCAAATATTTTGTACTTCCTAAAATTAATAGAATCGTTATTCATAAAGAAAGAAATTTCTCGTCAGTAGCATTTTCTCAGTTCATGCCATTCTCTTTAATTTCTATGAGTCTTAGTGGCTTTATCGCCTTGTTTTGGGTCTTGATACTTGCTGGTTAAGATGACCACGAACTGTCAAGCCACTTTTATAAAAATAAAAGATGAATGTATACCACTTCCATCGGAACTCGAACAATACTCGCCATTTTTCCATTTTCTGTGTTCTTAACCATTCAGCCAACAGCACCACCCTCCAAATTTTGTAAAGGTCTCAAAAATGCATTTTGTATTTAAATGTCAAAATAAATAACAAAGGCGTACACACAGACACAGGGGAGCATCTGCACCGCGCCCGTGACAATGAGACGAACGTGGGTGAAGTAAACTGCTGCACCTCGACACGTGCACACAGACACATAAGTGCACACAGGCGTAACTGGATGCACGAACAGCGGATCACGTGATCACTAATCAACGTTCACTCCGCATCCAGACTCATAGACACACGGTAGCCGATGGAAGCACATTGATATAGAGATGCACACACATAAAAGATACTTGATGGGGAGGAGAGATGCTTATTTTTCAGGGGGATCCGGTGTTCGAATCGAGGGGAAGACTGATGTATTCTTTTGCTAATATTTTAAAGTAGGGAGGATCGACCCGGTTGGGTCGTCGATACAACTACACACGAAACAAGGCTGACCTAATTTGATTAAATATTTTTTTAAATGTATGGTACTACAGTTGCAAAAATTATCGGGCAAAATGTTTGCTTTTAGTATTTAAATATTTTTGTGAAATTTTGGTAAATGTATCTGCTAAAATGGGTGATTTTCAGTTTAGCGTCATTCAAATGAGTATTTATCTATTAAACCCTGTTTATCGGTTACAATGAGATGTCAGTGCTTATTTTTATTTTTCAATTTGGCGTCATTTAGACGGCAGTTTATCTATCGCACCCCGTATATCTTTTAAATTGAGATGCCAGTGTTATTTTGATTTTGCTCTCATTTAGACGACAATTCATCTATCGCAACTACTATATTTGTTAAAATGAGATGCCAGTGTTATTTCCGTTTTGGCCTCATTTAGACGACAATTCATCCATCGCACCCTGTATATCTGTTAAAATGAGATGTCAGTGTTATTTTAACTTTGCCCTCTTTTAGATGACAATTCATCCATCGCATCCTGTATATTTGTTAAAATGTGATGCCAGGGTTATTTTCATTTTGGCCTCATTTAGACGACAATTCATCCATCGCACCCTGTATACATGGCCGACACAGAGTACATTACACCCACCATTATAGTCCACCCTCATCTAACCCGGTCTATTGCAGTTCATTCGATAATGCTAGGCGTTACCACATCCAACGATGCGCATGGCACGATTATGGAATACATTTGAACATGAACGAGTGAAAGCTAGGAAAACCCCGGCCTGAACAAGAAGCCATCCTGGCTAAAAATTCAAGTGCGCATGTCTAATTGGTAGGTTCCGAATTTGGCCAGCGCAAACCTCTCCTTAGTAGATCCACGTGAAAATACACAGACAGACGCACAAGCAAACACTATGCATCCTAGAATGGTTTTCACATGAAAAGTAACCCGTTTAAAGGGTGCTGATTAGATGCTATGATCAGAGTGTATTAACTGTTCATTTCTTCTCTGTAACCCTGTACGTATAGTGCACTTAGGATTTGTAAAGGGTAAATATTGTTGTAATTCGTGCACATACACACACACACACGCATACACACTCACACACACACATATATATCCAAGGTCAGTCAGTTAAGTGCCATACGTGATACACGCTTTGGACGATCATGTCTTAAAAGAGACTTGACTGACTGGGCAAAAGATTGTCCCGCAGTAGGTTGACATTTCTTTCTACGGTAGACTGGTTGCCAGCCAAGGCTATAGAACCCAATCTGTCCTGTTATTTAAATTATACCTGGAGGGAGAAGAGATAGCTTATAGTACATCATTATATTAAGTAACATTAATGAAGGGTTCAGTTTATTACTTCATAACAATATAAAACCGATCCCCCACTTTGTGCCCAGTAGAAGTTTTAATTATGTTTCCAACTATTATATTCAGTCAGTCAGTTAAGTGCCATAAGTGATACACGCTTTGGGCGATCATGTCTCGAAAGAGACATAACTGACTGGGCAGAAAACTATTAGTTTGTCAATCCTTTCTGCGGTAGACTGGTTGCCAGCCAAGGCTATAGAACCCAATCTGCCCTGTTATTTAAATTATACCTGGAGGGAGAAGAGATAGCTTATAGTACATCATTATATTAAGTAACATTAATGAAGGGTTCAGTTTATTACTTCATAGCAATATAAAACCGATCCCCCACTTTGTGCCCAGTAGAAGTTTTAATTATGTTTCCAATTATTATAGTCAGTCAGTCAGTTAAGTGCCATAAGTGATACACGCTTTGGGCGATCATGTCTCGAAAGAGACATGATTGACTGGGCAGAAGATTATCCCGCCGTAGGTTGCCATTACTTTCTGCAGTAGACTGGTTGCCCGCAAAAGGCTATAGAACCTAATCTGTCCTATTATTTAACCCATAGCTGGAGGGAAGAGTCGGATTAATGCCTTACTCAAAAGGTATTTGTGCATAAGGGTATGCAAAGAATTCAACTGGCATTCGAATTCGGCTCGACGATTCCTCGTCCCTAGCCGATAACCACTGCACCACAACGCACATCCCTATGCAGAGTACGATAGGTAAATTATAGCCATGTGATATTTTTTAGATGCGTGGTTTATTTTCGATTATAGTATGGTCAGTTGGGCACCGTTTGTGAAAAAAATGCGCATCCTGGCTCAATTCACTCCGCCATATGTTTGGGATTTTTGTCAGAACACATGCAAACAATTTAAAGCGTTTGGGTGTCAATCTGTAGACAGGATTTGGAAAGAGTTGGATGATATATCAAGTAAGCATCATGGTGTTGAAGTGATCACTAGTATGGGCCATGTTATACCTCCATTTGTGACGCCTTATGCCCGAGGCTGGCCGTCTAATTATGACGCTCGTTCTCGATGACGGTCGTGACGATCCCAGTTGTGACACTGCCACCCTGCTGGCCGGTAGGGTTTGGTCGCTGTGGCTGGTCCTGACGATCTCGTCCGATGTTTGACAAAAATTCTCCATGTGGATATTTTTTTTTTCTTTATTTTCAACTGAAATTGAAAGCAAAATACGACGTTTAGAATGGCTCATGGTTAAAGCATAATAGACATTCATTGTGTCGTATATTTAACAGTATATGTTTAGAAAATTATTTGCTGCCTCGATACACTATATATATATATATATATATATATATATATATATATACTTACCACATTTTTTGGACTTGCAGTTTCATGCTTACGCGCAGTTTATTTATTTATTTATTTATTTTGTTTTATTTATTTATTTATGGGCGGTCACATCATCCTTAGGCAGGTGTAAAGAACAGGAAATTCAATTCTAAAATTTGGAATTGAATTTCTTCTATTTTTTTATACAATGACGTAATTTTTGAATTCCAGCTTAACCAAAAATACATACATTTCCAAATAGAAATCGATATATATATATTGATATATATATATATATTTTATATATATATATATATATATGTGTGTGTGTGTGTGTGTGTGTGTGTGTGTGTGTGTGTGTGTGTGTGTGCCTTGGTAGGTGTGTGTATAGATGTTTATGTGTGAGTGCGTGTGTGTATAAAAGCACGACTCTTTCCGTGATTGCTACTCTGTATTTTCGTTTACAGATATAGTTAAATAGAATCAAAATGAGATAAATAGATAGTAACTTTTTCTAAGCGCTGTTTAGATCTGACAAAAGGCTGGAAGTATGGGGGTACCTCGTGCGGATCGAACTCACTACTCAATTGTAAAGGTTCAAGGAAGTCAAGCTTGCTAAATATTACACCACGCCAAGGTGCCAAAAAAAATCGTCCACCGAAAAATTCGAAACTGCGTTCACTAGAACTAGTCAAAACCGATCGACCACGATGGAATTTGTATGAGATAGATAGATAGATAGATAGATAGATAGATAGATAGATAGATAGATAGATAATGAACAGACTGAGATAGATAGATAGATAGATAGATAGATAGATAGATAGATAGATAGATATGAACAGACATAGATAGATAGATAGATAGACAGATAGATAGATAGATAGATAGATAGATAGATAGATAGATAAGAACAGACTGAGATAGATAGATAGATAGATAGATAGATAGATAGATAAGAACAGGCTGAGATAGATAGATAGATAGATAGATAGATAGATAGATAAGAACAGACTGAGATAGATAGATAGATAGATAGATAGATAGATAGATAGATAGATAGATAGATAGAAACAAAGACAGCAATGAACAGAGATAGATAGATAGACAGATAGATAGATAGATAGATAGATAGATAGAAACAAAGACAGCAATGAACAGAGATAGATAGATAGATAGATAGATAGATAGATAGATAGATAGATAGAATCAAAATGAGATAGATAGATAGATAGATAGAAACAAAGACAGCAATGAACAGAGATAGATAGGTAGATAGATAGATAGATAGATAAGAGCAGACTGAGATAGATAGATAGATAGATAGATAGATAGATAGATAAACAAACCCCATATACAGGGTGCGATGGATGAATTGTCGTCTATATGACGCAAAAATGAAAATAACACTGACATCTCATTTTAACAAATATATTTACTAAAATTACACAAAAGTATCTTGAAATACTAAAATGTTAGAGATTTCGGTGCAAATGCCATGCAGTATACTATGACGTTTCCAAATTTCTCGAGGAATGACTTGCCTCATTGTGCTCGTTTTTCCCCACACAGACAGTGCCCAGCTGACCCTAGTATACTGTGCAGTCAACAAAATCTAAATGGCGGACTGGGGTAAGAAATGGCTCGTGAATTTTAATGCTTCCAAAACGAAGCTGCTGTCTATTAGACATCACAGACAATCGCTCCTACCCCCTATTAGCATGGATCAGGCTAGTCTCCCTGAAAGCAAAACACTTCGCCTCCCCGGCTCACAACAGACCTCAAGTGGAATTAATATATAGAATCCATAGCTATATCCGCTGCTAAGAAAGTCGGTTCTCTGTGTAGGGCCAGGAAGTTTTTCCCGTTGGAAACAATCCTGCATACATATAAATCTACCATCCGACCTTGCATGGAATACTGCTGCCATATCTTGTCTGGTGATTCTGCTATCCACCTAGGGGTCCTTAACAAGATCCAACGGAGAATCTGTAATGTGATCAATCCCGATTTGGTAGCTAGAATACATTCACTTTCTAAACGGCGCAGTGTGGTTTCTCTGTGTCTCTTCTACAAATACTTTCACGGTTTCTGCTCCAATTAACTTAGCACACTGGTGCCCTCTATACATGAATTTACTCGAGCCACAAGATTAGTAACAAGGTACCACCTTTTAAAACCAAGAAATTGTAAACACAAATTCTAATCCAGCAACTTCTTTTCTAGCACTTCTCGCCTGTGGAATTCCCTTCCGTTTACTTGCTTTCCTGACAGCTGCAATCTTCAAGAATTTAAATGTAAAGTCAATAGTCATCTCCTATCTCACTATCGTGTATTCTCGCTCTCTCTCTCTCTCTCTCTCTCTCTCTCTCTCTCATGCTCCTTTCTTCGTACACTCCAATCTTATCTGTGTTTAATGATAGATAGATATGAACATAATAATAGATAGATAGATAGATATAAACATAATGATAGATAGATAGATAGATAGATAGATAGATAGACAGATAGATAGATAGATAGATAGATAGATATGAACATAATGATAGATAGATAGATAGATAGATAGATATGAACATAATGATAGATAGATAGATAGATAGATAGATAGATAGATAGATATGAACATAATGATAGATAGATAGATAGATAGATAGATAGATAGATATGAACATAATGATAGATAGATAGATAGATAGATAGATAGATAGATGGATATGAACATAATGATAGATAGATAGATAGATAGATAGATAGATAGATATGAACATAATGATAGATAGATAGATAGATAATGATAGATAGATAGATAGATAGATAGATAGATAGATAGATAGATAGATAGATATGAACATAATGATAGATAGATAGATAGATAGATAGATAGATAGATAGATAGATAGATATGAATATGATGATAGATAGATAGATAGATAGATAGATAGATAGATAGATATGAACATAATGATAGATAGATAGATAGATAGATAGATAGATAGATAGATATGAACATAATGATAGATAGATAGATAGATAGAGAGATAGATAGATAGATAGATAGATAGATAGATATGAACATAATGATAGATAGATAGATAGATAGATAATAAAAAGACTGATAGATAGATAGATAGATAGATAGATAGATAGATAGATAGACATGAATATAATGATAGATAGATAGATAGATAGATATGAACATAATGATAGATAGATAGATAATGATAGATAGATAGATAGATAATAAAATGACTGATAGATAGATAGATAGATAGATAGATAGATAGATAGATATGAACATAATGATAGATAGATAGATAGATAGATAGATAGATAGATAGATAGATAGATAGATAGATAGATAGGCTTCTCTGTTTCTCTTCTACAAATACTTTCACGGCTTCTGTTCCGATGAACTTAGCTCACTGGTTCCCCCTGTATATAAATTTACTCGAGCAACAAGCTTAGTAAATAGGTCCCATCCCTTTACTGTGAAACCGATAAATTGTTAACGCAAATTTTACTCCAGTAGCTTCTCTCCTCACACTTCCCGCCCGTGGAATCCCTTTCCATTTACTTGCTTTCCCGAGAACAATAATTTCCAAGAATTTAAATGTAAAACCAATCGTCATCTCCTACCTCACTATCCAGCATCCTCTCTTTCTCTCATGCTCCTTTCTCCGTCCACTCCACCCTCATCAGTATTCTCGTCCTTCTCTTACCCATTTCCTGACACCCTCTATAACCTGTCACTCTTTCTCATAACTTTCCTTCTATGTAACCCCCTGCAAAACAGTGGCAGTAAAATGCCTTGCTTGGGGCGATATGATTATAAAAAAAATTCTATACTATTATAATGTGAATATAAAGTGAGGGATCAATTTTAGATTACAATCAATATATAAACTGATCCCTCACTTTATGGTCACAGTCATCCTTCTCTTACCCACTTCCTGACACCCTCTATAACCTGTCACTCTTACTCATAACTTTCCTCCTATGTAACCCCCTTGCAGAACAGTGGGAATAAAATGTCTTGCTTAGGACGATATGATTATAAAAAAAAATTCTTTACTATAATCATGTGGATATAAAGTGGGAGATCAATTCTACATTACAATCAATATATAAACTAATCCCTCACTTTATGGTCACAGTCATCCTTCTCTTACCCATTTCCTAACACCCCCTATAACCTGACACTCTTACTCATAACTTTCGTCCTATTTAACACTCTGCAAAACAGTGGCAATAAAATGCCTTGCTTGAGGCGATATGATTATAAAAAAATAATTTCATTTCTATACTATTATAATGTGGATATCAAGTGAGGGATCAATTCTACATTACAGTCAATATATAAACTGATTCCTCACTTTATGTCCACAGTCATCCTTCTCTTACCCACTTCCTAACACCCCCTATAAACCTGACACTGTTACTCATAAGTTTCCTCCTATGTAACCCCCTTGTAAACAGTGGCAATAAAATACCTTGCTTGGGGCGATATTATTATAAAAAATAAAATAAAATAAAATAAAATAAAATAAAATAACGGGCATTAGCAAAATTAAACTTTTAATTGGCGACAATTTACTCATCGCGCCCTGTGTATACACTTGCTAAAGGACAACGCATTCAAGAATGCGCGCGCACGTTTCAATTTAAGAGGATTCCGTTTTCGAACGCGAAACGCGAATTACGTCAGCGATTCTACATTCGATTCAAAGCTGCAATTTTTAAGAAAAGCAAGAATGACATCATGAGATAAGCGCTCTCTCTCTCTATCTCTCTCTCTCTCACTCGCTCTACCCACCCTCTCGTCATCGTCATTTCTTTTTCTTTTATTCTCTCTCTCTCCCCCCCCCCTCTCTTGTTCACTCGCTCTCCCGCTTTCCTTTTTTTTGCTCCTCACTCCTTTTTTATGCTCGATTTTGCAATTTGTCTCTCCAGTTATTTATTTTCAATCGCTCATTCAGCAGATTTTTCTCATTCCAAATCTTTATATATATATATATATATATATATATATATATATATATATACCAGGGTTAGAGTTGCCGACTGACGCCATTTCGGTCGGGTTCAATCCTGGGTAAAAAAGCAATCGGAGTCTAACCGTACTGATGAGCTGTGATACGGCGAAACAGATCTGTCTGCGAATGACATTATATATATATATATATATATAAACGCTCTCACACCCTGATTGAGCACTCTGGAAGAGTAGTAGACTTTGTAAACAGTAGCTACTCCGACATTTACGCACCGCTCATTCGATAATGACTTGGAGCACTCTAGCTATTGGGCGTGTTTATATGCGCTAAGAAGCCACCCTTCTTCTACCGGACGCTCGTTGCCTAGGGGTAGAATCGCCGATTGTCGCCAATGCGGTCGGGTTTCAATCCTGGGTTAAGAAGCGACCGGAGTCTAAGCCGTTCTGATGAGCTGCGAAACAGATGTCTGCGGATGACTATATATATATATATATATATGTACATGTGTATATATATTTTTATATACTCTTCATTTGTAATCGGGTTATTAACGTAATAACCCGGCTACAAATATTCAAAAGTTATACAATATAATTGTATTGAATACTTTTTAATACAACTGTGTTTTGGTCTAATTTTATTATGACCAAAAACTAAGTAATTAAACAATTATGTATATCAGATTAAATAAATTGCAAAAACTATGTTTGCTTATTTTTAATAAAATCCGTTCACAGTCACGGATAATCCTTCGCGTATTACAATCAAAAGATGTCAGAAAGGAGCAGTAACGTTGACAGATGTTATTTTCATTCATTTCTTAAGGTACCCAAGTACTTTAATTTCTGACATCTTTTGATTGTAATACGCGAACGATTATCCGTGAGTAAATACGGATTTTATTAAAAATAAGCAAACATAGTGTTTTGAATTTATTTAATCGGACATGTTTCAAAGAATATTTGCTGCCTAAACACACACACACACACACACACACACACACACACACACACACACACACACACACACACACACACACACACACACACACATATATATATATATATTTTTTTTTTTCTTAATCATATCACCCCAAGCAAGGCGATAACGCCACTGATGCGCAGGGGGCTACGTAAGGGTAAAAAGAATAGAAAAGAGAAAGCCGGAAACCGCATCCTAAACAGGAAACAAGGGTTGAGCCTCTACACCTGTTCAATAGATGTGGGTGGAGTGTGAACCGGGCGATAGTTTAGTCTATCTACTCCAATTGGAAAAATAAATAAATAAATAAAAGAGTGAAAAGACTTGAAAAGGGAAAACCGGAAACCGCATCCTAAACAGAAAACAAGGGATGAGCCTCTTCACCTGTTCAATAGATGTGGGTGGAGTGTGAGCCGGGCGATAGTTTAGTCTATCTATATTTGGGTAGCAAACTTTTTTTAAGCATGTTTCGTTGAAAACGACCGACAAGGAAGATATTATTACAGTTTGTATTTAACTTTTAATTTTTTTTACAGTAATTTTTAACAACACAATTTTGTAGTTATTTTTGCTTGCCAAAACTTACTCCCTGAGGATGATGTCGGACGGAGATTGAATGTACTTGGTAACACCAGAAAATGGATAATAAAATCAACTGTCAAAGTTACAGCTCATTTCTAACACCTTTCACTTATAACAAACGAAAGATGGTCCACGTAAGCTTTTTATAAGTTGTCGATTCAATCGGCTGGTCAATAAAATTTGAGGAATAAAACCAACAAAACACTAAAAAAAATTCGCAATAAAATTGATTATATTCATTTTATATTAGCCATTTGACTATATTGAAGAACTAAGACATAGATTTTAAAATTGTAATTTTCAGTGTGTCTCTTTTCCGTTCGACAAGAATTACTCTGCTCTTCCAAGGAATATCTTTTTCGTCGGTTAGAGATTGTATATCCAATAGATAAATTCATAAATAATTATATTTGATATACTACAATATATCTACCAAGAAAAATCACGTTACATCTCTCTGACCATCGCTCAGTTAGGTTTCATTTACATACACATGCGAATAAACCAAACTCCATTCTCAGAAAAGCTCGTTGATAATAAGAATATAATATAAGGGAAACATTATTAATAAAAAAGAAAAAGTCAATTTCAATAATATCAACTATGAAAATGGCCGCACTGTGATGACCGTGTTTGGAAAATGAAATATTCCTATAACTCTAGATGCATATATAAAACAATCTATTGATTGAGTTAAAAGTAAAATAAACTTCCTTCTTCATAATCGCTAAAAGCATAGCCGACATACAAAACAATTCGGGCAATTTCAACATAATTTATATAAAATTATAATAGTAAAAATAAGTTATATATAATACATAACCACAGTACATGTAGGTCGTTTTAATGTAATTATATATATACTAGCAGTATAACACGGCGATGGTCGGGTGTAATGAAAGCTTTAAAACTAATCCATGGTCCTGGAGCTCAGAATCAGCCTAAAGAATATTTGTGTGAAGTTTGGTGAGAATCGCATAAAAATTGTGGATTTGTATAAAGGACATACAGACCGATAAACAGACACACACACAAACATCTTGCCATATATATATATATATATTATCGATTTTCTACACGATTGTCAGAACTGCAACCTTGAAACTTCTGAATATCGTTTCTTATGTCTTTGTCTATGAGTGTATCAAATTTGATTAAAATCGGACCACTCCTTCAATAACCCGATTTTTTCGATTATCGATTTTCGATATTTATCGGGGGTACCTCGACACAAAACCTAGCTAAGAACACTCGCAGACGCTTATAGTACAACTGTGTAAATTTTCAAGAAAATCGGTTCAGCCGTTTTGGAGTCTATAGATAACGGACACACACACACACACACACACACACGCAGACACACACACACAGAGACAAAGTTCCATTTATAAATAAGTTTAGATCATCTCACCCTTTAACCCTGCTCCCAACTCCAAACCTGAAAAACCGGTGAACCATTCTTGGTCCTGACGTTTACAGCACCTGGTATTAACAAACGGTAATCCATCTAAATTCTGGCCAAGCTCCATGTTGCTTAACTTCGGTGATCGGACGAGAACCGGTGTATCCAACACGATATAGCTGATCATGTTTCGAAAGAGGCATGACTAACTGGGCATAAGATTATCCCGCAGTAGGTTGCCATTGTTTTCTGTGGTAGACTGGCTGCCAGCCAAGGCTATAGAACCCAGTCTGTCCTATTATTTAACCCATAACTGGAGGGAACTGACGGATTAATACCTTTCCCAAGGGTATTTGTGCGTAAGTGAATGCACGAGTAAAAATATGTAAAAATGCAACTGGATTCCTTAAGGCTATATATATATATATATGAGCCTGTTTCTATCTATCTATCTATCTATCTATCTATCTATCTATCTATCTATCTATCTATCTATCTATCTAATTCAGTAATGAATTAGAGCACTCTGGCTATTGGGCGTGTATAATGATAATATACACGCTAAAAAGTATGTCTTCTTCTGCCGAGCCCAGAGGTAGAATCGCCGACTGACGTCAATTATGTCTGGTTTCAATCCTGGGTTAAAAGCAAACGTACCAGGGAGCCGAGTTCGAATTCCAGTTGAATCCATTGTATTCACTTAAGCGCAAATACCCTTGGGAAAGGTATTAATCCGTCTCTTCCTTCCAGTTATGGGTTAAATAGCAGGACAGATTGGGTTCTATAGCCTTGGTCGGCAACCAGTCTACCGCAGAAAGCAATGGCAACCTACTGCGGGATAATCTTCTACCCAGTCAGTCATATCTCTTTCGAGACATGATCGGCCAAGCGTGTATCACATATGGCATTTAACTGACTGACTGATGAGCTGTCATAGAGCGAAACAGATCTGTCTGCGGATATATATATATAAATATATCAGCCTGTTTATATATACATCTGTATCTATCTGACTCTATCCATTCAAGGAGGTTTTCGGGTTTATATATATATATATATATATATATATATATATATATATATATATATAGGCTAGAATAATGAAAAAACGAATAGGACACGTATCTCAATCTCACATATATGTAGGATGTGATATTAGGGTGTAGAATAATATCCATGTTGAGGTTATATTACAAAATGAAAAAACTTTTCAGACGACGTGTTTCGTCGCTTTAAAATAAACGTCGTCACTTCATAAACCTTTATTTAAATGTAAGAAAGGGATAATAAAAAATTATTAGATTCCATCGTAAGACAGTTTTATTTTCATTTTTTATGATATTAAAGTCGTTTACGTCTTGTGATTTTAAAATTTGGGCTCCCTTTTCGGAAATTTATTGTTTGTTTATTATATTAATTAATTTTAAATGTCATCAAGT
>JBBBDQ010030175.1:627500-635000 GCA_037127315.1 Ascarosepion bandense
AAGTGTCGCATTCAGTGACTTATTACAATTATAGTGCACACGTAATTTACATTAAACTAATATACCAAGAATTACTAAGTGAAATAGTTCTCTCTTTTTTGACTGTTCGATCCTAGTTTTAAAACCTGAGTTTCGTATGCCGATTTTCACGGCAGTTCAGTGGAAAGACGTTTGCTTTTTTTAACATAACATTCTTTCCAGCTTCAATTCACATCTATTTCGCGTTTTACTTTAATAGACAAACTTTAATAAACATTTGCACACATGAAAAGCTTTATCGATATTATTCCTGACTAAGCAATTTTTCGGTACACGATTAAGCGCACACGCAATTCACCTACGCAGACACGGGTCTATCGTTTCCATATTCAAGCATCGACAGACAGCGTACACTGGCTTAACGAGAAAATGCAAGTGCAAGCCATAGACAGATGAGACTCGCATCTTTTTATGCGTCATTGAAGAATGCAGACACTCACACGGATACAAGAGAGCACAGAAGCCTTTCACTACATTCCTGTCCATCAACATCTCCCCGTCATTCGCACGCATAGACGGCCGCTCACACAAGCACTCACTGGTTACCTCCGCGCGAGGCACGCAGATGAAACACGTTTTTGAGTCAGATAAACAGTCGCTTACATGTACACGCACGTGTGTACACAACGATGTGTCATGAGTATAATCGTGTACTTGCAAGAAGAGCTCGCACATATTTCTTGTTTCTCCTTTCTTCATGGTTGCCTCCTGATTCTTTTGGCATCTTCCTCCAATCCTTACCCGTTTTTTTTTTCCACTTTCATCATCTTTCTGTACGTGTTTCCTTACAACAGCGGGTCCCACTACCTCGGACTGACTACCTGATTAGGCTTCATTTTGATTCGTTTCTATCGCTCTCCAATTAAACTTCGTCGTAATTATTATATAAAGGAAAAGAAAATCGAGTAGAACATGCATTGCGTTTTAAAAGAGGAAAATACTGTTCAATCTGTTTGTTATTAACAAAATCACTGTCTCTCGCCATTATACAGTGCATAGAAATTCCACGTTGAATTGATTTAACATTAGCATGGGTAACTTAATAACAAACGGTTGAAAAAAGAAAAAAAAATCAATATAACGCGTTTCGCTTTCCGATGGATTTCTTCAGATTATATATATATATATATATATATATATATATATATATATATATATATATATATATACAGGTTTCATTGAATAGTATAGACAAGTTCTGTCTATTTATTTTATGTAAGATCCGTTCGTATGATCTGATTAGCTTGATAGTGTTGTCATGGAAAGACGACAAGAAATCGCAATAATTGTTGATTTTTTTATCAGGTCTGAGCTTTCGGCTTACATAAGCCATTATCAAAGGATGAACATTTAATATTCAGTGAACATAGAACATTTAAATTATTAACAGAGTAGAGTTATACAGAGAAAATTAAATAGGTCCATTTTTTGTGTCGCACGTGGCTGCAGGCCGAGAAGGAATGGTGGTAGTGGGTTTTTGGTCAATTGAGAGTATAGTGGCATGAGGGATTGGTCTGGGAACTGCTACTACTATGGTGTTTTACACAAAATAAATAGACAGAACTTGTCTATACTATTCAATGAAACCTGTATTAATGAAAAAATGCTGCCAAATTACACACACACACACACACACACACACACACACACACACACATATATATATATATATATATATATATATAGTTTCCATTTGTAAACGAGTTATTATGCGACCTAGGTTTCTAGCATGAGTGGTGTCTTCAGACGATTTAATCGCCTGAAGACACCACTCATAGTAGAAACCTAGGTTGCGTAATAACTCGTTTACAAATAGATAATATTCAAAAGTTCTACAATATAATTGTATTGAACACTTTTTAATACAAATATGCACTGGTCTTATCCTATTATGACCAGAAAATAAGTGATTAAACAACATATATATATATATATATATATATATATATATATATGTGTGTGTGTGTGTGTGTGTGTGTGTGTGTGTGTGTGTGTGTGTGTGTGTGATAAAAATAATATAAAAAACTTAATGATAATAACTTGCCTGTCATGTTCATGAATCCTGTATAAAAGAGAAATTGTTACCCAAATACACAATATATATATATATATATATATATATATCCGTGTGTGTGTTAAAAATAAGTTTTAAGGTATGCTATATTTATGGGTTAAAGTGCTCAGTATCATGGATGTCCATGATGTCGGTTGCTAATCGACTTAACGCACCCAAAATATTAGGAACTTGGTAATCTTCCACTGTAAGCTAACTCCTTAGTATTCGGCTAACTGGAAATTAATATCAACTGTCTTAGTAGTTCTGCTGAACTCCAATAGAAGTCTAAAAACTCTCTAGAACTTCTAAGAACTCCTATGAACTTCCTAAGAACTTCTCGAGTTAACTTCCTGTTAACTCTTATTAATATACAAGGGAGAGTCCATTATCTGAGGAATAGGTGTGTTTCACCTTAACATTATTATGCATGTTATTATACATTAAGTGTCCATAATGATATTGAGCTCTGTAACCCATAAATATAGCATACCTTAAAACTTACTTATATGTAAATATAAAAGTGGACCTTGAAGTCAACACCCAGCGGCGACACTCTGTTTCATCCTTAAACGCAAAGGTCCACTTATATATGCAAGGGACAGATGCTAAGTCGGGATCGATCACATTATAGATTTTTCGTTGGATTTTGTCAAGGACCCCCAGGTGGATAGCAGGAGCACCAGACCAGATATGCTAGCAGTAATCAATGAACTTTATTGTTACTCATAAACCTAATGAAAAGTATTACAACGAAACAATGCCAAGTACCCTTGCTGTATGAGTAGAAGCTAAGAAAAAAAAAAGTATTTGCCTGTGATGAGAAATCAATACACCTTGACAAAAGTGAGAGAGTAGACTAGTAGTTAAGTAGAAGTGAATCATTAAAACAATTCCCAAACCAACCACTGCAACTTAAAAGGTTAATGGTGGTCTTTCAAAGGGGACTATTTAATAATTCATTCTTGGATTAAAGGAAACCAATAACAGCAACTTCGTACTGGGGAGAAATTGAGTGTATGCATGAAAAAGTGGAAAAGAAACATCCTACTTGTGATGGCCCAATTTCGCTGCGTGACACCAAAGGCCTCATACTATACAAAAGCTCCATTGCCTGAAGTATGAAATTTTTGCCTCATCCTCGATATGTCTCCTTATTTAAGAATTTTGAGCATTTCATACGCAATACGATATTCAATAAGAAAAAGGTAATCGAAGCATTTGAACTATTTATCACATTAAAAGATGATAATTTTTTTTTTTAAATATGAAATCAAAAATTTAGTAGAACGTTGGAGAAAAACATGGTGCTTATTTCAACTAAATAAATTAGTTATTTAGAATTTCAGAAAACATTTAATTAATTTCCTATAACTGCGACATTTCAGGGTGATTTTCGAAGCGTAAGATAATCCAACAAGATCGAGAAATTTTATAAATTAAAAAAATTCTCGATAAGGAAGGCACCGCCAGAAAAAAAAAAAACTTAACCTGCTAATGTGAAAAACACCAACCCCACAATTTCTTCAACCGGGTGGTCCCCACTTTATTTATTTATCTATTTATACACGATACCTAGGCCATCAGGAACGCAAACAGACCTCGATACGTAAAGTCACAAGTTTATTCGCCTGAAGAGAGTCAACTTTAGACTCGAAACACGTGTAGCGTCCCAAATACCATCATAGACACTTAATGTATAATAACATGTATAATAATGTTAAACTGAAACACACCTATTCCTCAGATAATGGACTCTCCCTTGTATATTAATAAGAGTTAACAGGAAGTTAACTCGAGAAGTTCTTAGGAAGTTCATAGGAGTTCTTAGAAGTTCTAGAGAGTTCTTTAGACTTCTATTGGAGTTCAGTAGAAGTACTAAGACAGTTGATATTAATTTCCAGTTAGCCGAATTCTAAGGAGTCAGATTACAGTGGAAGATTACCAAGTTCCTAACATTTTGGGTGCGTAAAGTCGATTAGCAACCGACATAGCACGATTATAAACTACTCGACAACAAACAAAAACAACAATAAATTTACACTTTAAGCAAAACGTTCATGGCCTCTCACACTTTTTATTATATATATATATATATATATATATATATATATATATATATAATTGTCAAGTCCGTAAACGGCGAGGATAATCCAAGAAAACCAACTTAATATTAAATATTAAGTGTTATATCTATATAAAGAGCTCAATGGATGTTATCCAGAGCAATATGATGTTTATAAAGGAAAACTCAACACGTCATTTAAATTGGTTAAAAATTATAATTCATTTTTATGAGCTAAATTTGCTCAGTTCATCAGACCACACTACATTCGTTCCATTCGGTACAAATATTTTCCCAGAATAAGCATTTCTATAAAATGAAAAGAAAAACATATAAAAAGATTTAAAAACAGAGACATTGACGTTATCTAAATTGGGGATCTAGACCAGTCGCGAAGAGGTCATCCTTCTTGGATAGCGACCATAAAGTCATTCCACGCCCAATCACAAGCTCATGGATACGTATATACGTGCAATCTTACATATTAACACATTCACGAGTACTTATTTATATTCACACACAGACTCATGGCCATACATCCAAATATGTACATACAAATGAGTCTGTGCTTATACTTACATCTACCCGCAGACATACATAAATCCATGCTCACATATAAATCTTACGTTCGTATACTCACATATATCTAAACTTATTTATAAATGGAAGTTTGTCTGTATGTGTGTCTGTATGTGTGTGTCCGTTACCTATAGACTCCGAAACGGCTAAACCGATTTTATTGAAAATTTACACAGTTGTACTATAAGCGTTTGCAAGTGTTCTTAGCTAGGTTTTGTGTCGAGGTACCCCTGATAAATATTGAAAATCGATAATCAAAAAAATCGGGTTATAGAAGGAGTGGTCCGATTTTAATCAAATTTGATACACTCATAGACAAAGACATAAGAAACGATATTCAGAAGTTTCAATGCTGCAGTTCTTACAATAGTGCAGAAAATCGATAATATATATGTATATATATATATATATATATATATATATATATATATATATATAAAAGGCAAGATGTTTGTGTGTGTCTGTTTATCTGCCTGTATGTCTGTATTATTTTCAGCCCTTTTATTTTAGTTTTTGCTTCGGGTTTGGCTCTAAGTAGGTATAATTGTAGTTCTTAATCTCAGCCATGATACCATTTACTCAGAGGACTTATTTAGCCTTCAAAATTCAGTTTGCGACGAAAAAAACTTATTTGATATCGATACCAGGAAATCAAAATTTGACTTGCATCCATTCATTTTTCTTTCAGTCTACGGTTTCGCTTTAACTGGAAACAACTATTGCTTTTTAGTCTTTCGTGCCAATGTCCAAAGAGTCTGAGCTCCAGGACCATGGATTAGTTTTAACGCTTTCATTACACCCGAGCAACGCCGGGCTATACTGCTAGTATTTCTATAAAGACGGAATTTCCACGCGTATAAATAGTACTACATATATTGAAGTATACTAACAATTCTCACACATACGCACAAAATACGCATATATTTTTATACTTACACACATCCACACATACATACGTATATCACACTACAGATATATCCGTATTGATATATATGTGTACATACAGATGTATGGTTCATACATACAATCATCTATTTATATCCACAAATAATTATTGTGTTCACACACTCATACATTTATGAAGAGTGAATCCATGTACATATATATATGTGTGTGGGGGTGCGTCTGTGTGTGTGTGTTTGTTTGTGTGTGTGTGTGTGTGTGTGTGTGTGTGTGTGTGTGTGTGTGTGGGCGCACGGATATTCCTCGTACATTTAAAATAACAATGTATATTTATACTTTCATACATTTTTGTTTTTAATAATCATAGAATTATTTCAAACTTTTGTTCTCGCCTTGGATGAAATAGGCGTTATAATAGACACAACGTTTCGACTAAGTACCCTCTGGTCATCATCAGGTGTCCATAGATTGGCTGATGTGGATTATCTCGTTGATTATTGCGAAATATCCTGTGAAATCAATTATTGTTCTTTCATGTTGGAATTTGTTACTCTCACTAATAAGTCCAAGTTCTTCGGGATGGAGGCGTAGTGGATATAGTACTCGGTTATACATGTCTTAGTATCATCTAGTGGTCATGAGTTCGATCCTTGGAATTGTTAGTGAGAGTACCAAATTCCAGCATGAAAGAACAATTATTGATTTCACAGGATATTTCGCAGTAATCAACGAGATATCAGTCAAAATATGAACATATGATGATGGCCAGAGGGTACTTAGTCGAAACGTTGTGTCTATTATAACACCTATATTAACCAAGATGAGAGCAAAAGTTCAAAATAATTCCAAGATTATTGAAAATTACTATTCTCATAAATAAATACAATTTTTTGTTTTTGTTTAGGGTGTTCACTATTTAACCATAGTTGGGAGCATGGAAAGTGTTATAACAAAAATTCAAGGACGATATAAGATTGAAAATTTATTTCAAAATGTATTGCTAGTAATTCTACTATAAAATGTATATCTGGTCATTTTTCTTTAAGACTTCATCATTTTGCTGGTCATTTTGCTGGTCATTTTGCTGGTCATTTTGCTATAAATATGTATCATTGGTTATTTTACTTTAAAATATGAATTTTTGATAATTTTTTTTTATATATAAACCTGTATTGAGGGTATTTTTTAAATATAAGAATTAATTTTATATTTTCACAGTGCTTTGTTTTTGCCTGCATGTTCAATTATGGCCAAAGACGCATTTCAGAAGCTAGCCCGAGTATTAAGAGACAGGAAAATCTCATTAGAAACGAAGAAAAATGTGCTGGATTTCTACGTGATATCTGTCCTTCTGTGTGGAAGTGAATGCTGGACGGTCTCATCAAAGATGATGGAGAGGCAGCAGAAATGGGATTGTACAGAAGGATGCTGAGGATAACATAGACAGAGCACGTGTGCAACGATGAGGTGTTGGAAAGGATGCAAAAGAGAAGAAAACTGATACTATATATCAGAAATAGACAAATGAGGTTCCTGGAACAACTAATAAGGAAGGAAAGCCTGGAGAACTTGATACTCACAGGTCAGATAAATGGAAGGAGAGTCAGGGGAAAGCAGCGCAAGACGTACTTGTCTGGTCTAAGCAAATGGTTGACGAAGCAGGGCTTGGGAGAGATACCAAGATAAAAATTACTGAGAGCGACAAGAGACAGAGCCAAGTGGAAGTCCATGATCGCCTACGTCCTGAATGGACACGGTACATGAAGAAGATGAAGAAATAAAACTAAAAGCATTCCTGTGTAGATAATCAGAAATGAGAAAAGTTGGATTTATAGCTAATAAGAATTTGGTAAACAAATTA
>JBBBDQ010030175.1:640000-647500 GCA_037127315.1 Ascarosepion bandense
TTAGAATTTAAATCCCCGTTGACTAGATGTTAGAATATAAATTAAAATGATTCAATTTAAATTTTAATCTTAATTTTACCCTAACGTTAACCTTTCAAAGTATTTTAACCCCACTACCTTCCTATCCCAAGCTCCTTTAATTGCCTATCTTTAGAAAATATGGATTCTTTTAATAAACCCCTTTTTCCTTGGTTAACACATATATGTATATATATATTTTTTTCTCTAATAATCTTTAAACTGATAACTTCCTGTAATTGGCATTTAACTCGCTTCTACCTAAAAGGTTTAATCAAATAAACTTAAATAAAAAATTTTAAAATCTTATATTGAAACCCATTCCTTCTCGCCTAAATACACCTCTTCAAACAGCCCCAAATTTTAACTTTAAAAAGTAATTTAACTCATTTAGTTGTCTATCTTTATAAAATATGAACTCCTATTCCTCCCCTTCCTAAATATACCGTTTAAACACCCTGTAACCCCATGATTACCAGCTCTGTCCTTTTCCACTTTGTGACCGTTGTTAACCTAAAACCCCTCCACACTCTACCCCAGGGCCTTCGCCATTTGGAAAAACAATGTCGCTGACGTGACGTAGAGTCTCTATTAGAGATCCTATGTCGAAATGTACCTCCAACACCTTTGAATTTTGAAAATTTTCTCTAATTTTTATATATATATATATATATATATAGTCATCCGCAGACAGAACTAATATATAGATATATAGTCATCCGCAGACAGAATATATATATATATATATATATATATATATATATATATATATATATATGCAAATTTGGTTAGAAATATTCAGGTACCGTTGTTAAGTTTGTATATAATTTTTTATTTGTTCTTCAGGAAAATATTACAAAATCTCATTAAAAATTATATAAAAAAGTTAACGATGGTACCTCGCCTGCCATTTTTAACAAAACTTGCATAAAAAAGGGATTGCTGCCCAATATATATATATATATATATATATATATATATATATATATATATATATTTAATGGACGTATTAAAAAGAAGTAAAAGCAAAGACAAAATATAATCAAGTATGAACATGAACACAATGTGCTGACCATGTTTGGAAAAGAAAGAGAAAAACATTTCTATTAGTATAGCTACACGTATTTCAAAATATAGATATTTAATAAAAAAAGAAAGACATTCTTGATAAGGTCTGATAGAATAGTCGAAAGCTCAAAAATATCTTGAACGTCAAGTAAGTTTTTATTCGCTCTCTGCCCAGAAAAGAAAATGATAATATAAATGTAATTGGATTTTTAAAGTTTATTCACTAAATATTGTCGGTTATCATTAATGAGACTTATAAAAATCCACTATATATATATATATATATATATATATAAGTCACATTAGGTTTAATTTTCTTAAAACTGTCATCTATACTTCCAAGATTCATTTTCACTTGGATGACGCTGCCCATTTCTCTTCATTCTGGCCTGATAATTATGGCTGGTAGTGTATTAATCTTGCTGCGTGTTGCAAGTGGTAGGTGATATATATATATATATATATATATATATATATATATATATATGCGCCATGTTTGGTTTGATCTTGTAAAAATAATATGAAATACATCATATCTTTTAAAAAACAACTGGGCTTAGCCTAATAATTATGAACGGCAGAGTACCTTGGAAATAAAGATGACAGTTTTAAGAAAATCAAACCAAAAATATCTCTTATTTTTTTTTATTTCTTTTTTTTATTTTTTGTCTGCACACAAACACAGATGCAGGCGTATTTGCACGGAAATGCATTGGATCTTGCTGCGAATCATCTGCGTATATAGCGAAGAGGTAGCTGAGTACGTTACACAGTGTGATCTGCACTAATTTAGTAACCTGTTGATCAAAGGCAAGGGACATGTCTGACTGGGCAGAAGATTATCCCGCAGTAGGTTGCCATTGCTTTCTGCGGTAGACTGGTTGCCGACCTAGACTATAGAACCTAATCTGTCCTGCTATTTGACTCATAGCTAGAGGGGAAAGAAATGTATTATATTATTATGTAGTAATTAATGGGGGATCGGTTTCCTATTGTTATGAAGTAATAAAATGATCCCCCACTTTATGACCAGTAGAAGCCTTAATCATTATTCCAACTGTTATATTCAGTCAGTCAGTTAAGTGCCATACGTGATAGACGCTTGGGCGATCATGTCTCGAAAGAGACATGAGTGACTGGGCAGAAGATTATCCCGCAGTAGTTTGCCATTGCTTTCTGCGGTAGACTGGTTGCCGACCAAGGCTATAGAACGCAATCTGTCCTGTTATTTGACTCATAGCTAGAGGGGGAATAGATGCATTATATTATTAAGTAGTAATTAGTGAGGGATCGGTTTATTACATCATGACAATAGAAAAATGGTCCTCCATTTTATTCCCAGTAGAAGTCTTAATCATATTTCCAACTATTATATTCAGTCAGTGAGTTAAGTGCCAGACGTGATACACGCTTTGGGCGATCATGTCTTAAAAGAGACATGACTGTCTTGGCAAAAGATTATCCCGCAGTAGGTTGCCATTGCTTTCTGCGGTAGACTGGTTGCCGACCAAGGCTATAGAACCCAATCTGTCGTATTATTTGACTCATAGCTAGAGAGGGAAGAGCTGTATTATATTATTAAGTAGTAATTAGTGAGGGTCCGGTTTACTTCAAAACAATAGAAAACCGGTCCGCGACTTTATGCCCAGTAGAAGCCTTAATCATATCGCCAAATATCACATTTCTTTAAAAAAAATTTGATGGCCTAATAATCATGGCCGGCAGTGTATCTTGGAAATAAAGATGACAGTTTTAAGAAAATCAAACCAAAAATGTCTTTTGTCTTTTTTTTTTTTTTTTGAGCTCACAACCACATATGCAGGCGTATTTGCACGGAAATGCACCGGATCTTGCTGCGAATCATAGGTAGCTGAGTACGTTACACACAGTGATCTGCACCAATTTAGTAACCTGTTACTCAAAGGCAAGAGCCACGGAACAATTAGACATTGGGGTCAACACCCAGCGGCGACAATCTGTTTCATGCCCAAGCGCAATCATCAGGCCATATGTCTCGTATCTTGGCAAGACAAAATAATGAGTGTTACCCTGGCACACATAGAATGGGATGTACAACATTATATGACATGTCAGTGACATACGTGATACACTCTTGGGCGATCATGTCTCGAAGGAGACATGACTGACTTAGCAGAAGATCATCCCGCAGTAAGTTGCCATTTCTTTCTGCGTCAGACTGGTTGCCAGCCAACGCTATAGAACCCAATCTGTCCTGTTACTTGACTCATAGCTAGAGGGGAAAGAGATGTATTATATTATTAAGTATTAATTAGTAGGGATCAGTTTATTACTTCATAACAATAGAAAAATGGTCCCCCGCTTTATACCCAGTAAAAGCCTTAATCATGTTCCCGACTGTTATATTCAGTCAGTCAGTTAAGTGCCATACGTTATACATGCTTTGAGCGATCATGTCTTGAAAGAGACACGACTGATTGGGCAGAAGATTATCAGGCACTAGTTTAACCCATAGCTAGAGGGGAAGAGATATATTATATTATTAAGTTGTGATTAGTGTTGATCGGTTTATTGCTTCATAACAGTAGAAAACTGATCCCTCACTTTATACCCAGCAGAAGCTTTAATCATGTTTCTAACTATTATATTTAGTCTGTCAGTTAAGTTCATTCGTAATACACGCTTTGGGCGATCATGTCTCTTTCGAGACATGACTGACTGGGCAGAAGGTTATCCCGCAGTAGATTGCTATTACTTTCTGCAGTAGACTGGTTGCCAACCAAAGCTATAGAACCAATCTGTCCTGTTATTTAACCCATAACTGGAGGAAAGTGATCGATTCATACCTTTCCCATAGGAGTTTACGTGTGTGTGAATGCAAAGAATTCACCTGGTATTCGTATACATACCTGATTATTATGTGGGCAAAATAAGCCATCAAATATTAAAAAATATTTGTGACTTGCTAAGAACAGCTACTCAAGCAAACCAGTGGAAGATCACAAGTGCTTGCATTTCTTGGTTCCAAAAAATTAAATGCAAAAGTAAATACACGTTCATTAAATATGACATAAAAAACTTTTACCCATGAATATCTGAGAAAGGTTTATTGGAAGCATTTAATTTTGCTGAAATGTACATAAAAATACCATCTGAACATACCGACATAATCCTACATTGCCGTAAGTCTAAACCTTTCAACCAAAGGTAAAGCATGGATCAAGAAATCAAACAACGGAGCAATCAATGTACCCAAGGATCCTATGATGGAGATGGTCAGGTGCCCCTGCCGTTCTCCTCAGTGTTCTTGACAAGCTCCAAAGGAGAGTCTGTAATGTGATAGGTACTGATCTGGCGACTCGTCTGCAGCCACTTTCCCATCGTCGAAATGTGGCCTCCCTCTGTCTCTTCTATAAATACTTTCATGGCTTCTGCTCGGATGAGCTTAAGTCACTGATGCCTCCTCAACAGGTGTTTACCCGTTCAACCAGACTGGCAACTGGGTCCCACCCATTCACAGTCAGGTTAGCCAAACGCAGACGACAATTCTACTCCTGCAGCTTCCTCTCTCGCACTTCCCGACTGTGGAACTCACTCCCGTATTCTTGCTTTCCTGACGGCTACGACCTCCAGAAATTTAAAAGCAAAGTTAATACTCACCTACTAACCACTGGCCTCTAGCTCTCTCCCCTCCCCTGTATAACCTTCCCTTTCTCTCCGCCCATGTACCTGTCATTGCACCTGCTTTCTCAGCTTTCTACTGTTCCTTTCTAACTAGCTTATACTCCTCACTCTTTTCTAATTAATCTTTTTACATTTATGTTACCCCCTGCACATCAGTGGCGTTTCTGCCTTGCTCGGGGTGAAATGATTAAAAAAAAAAAAAAAAATTTTGGAATTGATGGGCATATACTTTTTAGATTATATCCACAAAATAATCCATATTGACAACTATGGATTATATAGAGATGACGGATTAATGATAGCACTAGACAACAAAAGAGAAAATGATAAAATAAGGAAATAACTTTTCAAACTATTTAAAGAAATAGATTTTGATATAGTAGCAGAGACAAATATAAAACTTATACAATTTTTAGATGTAGAATTTAATTTACAAACTGGCAATGTCTCGCCATACATGAAAACAAACACTAAGTTCTCATACATAAATACACAATCCAATCATCCAAAAAGGAATGGAACACAGCCTATCTAATAATTCGTCAAACAAATCAATATTTGATGAAAAGAAAATATCTATGAGGATGCATTAAGAAAATCTGGCCATAAAAACATTTTAAATATAATTCTCAACCAAACAGACAAATCAAAAACGATAATAGAAAGCGAAACATTATCTGGTTCAACCCACCATTTAATTTAGAAGTAAAGACCAAAATAGGACAAATATTTTTTAAACTGATAGATAGACACTTTCCAAAAGGATCAGAACTAAACAAAGTTTTCAACAGAAACACAATCATGCAGCCTCGCATCCATTATCATTCTCATGGCCGTATGTAGAAATCACATTTGCCTGCTCATGATATATAAATGATAAAATATATAAATATATATATATATAAATATATATATAAAGGTATATAAATGATCAAAGTAAAACATATTTGGGATCTACCAAAGACAGTTTTAAATTCAGGTGGAATAATCACAAATATTGCACCAAACTGTCTAATCATACGTGAAATTAAAATTGAAATATGGAAAAAACCCTGATATAACTTGGAGCATAGTGAAAATAGCCAAACTATGCAATAATGGCAATGCATGCAGATTGTGCCAGGGGGAAAAATTAACTATCATGTTGTTACCTGAAAGAAAGAAATTACTAAATGAAAGATCAGAAATTATGGCCAAATGTAATCCTACACAGAAATATTTACTAGGATCATACAAAGATGGATGAAAGTGTTCTAAGATCCTTAAATAACTTTTCCCTAATTTTGAAAACTTTCCAGTTGTTTGAAAATTCCAGTCGTGTATTCGTAAAAATTACTGTTCAACTGTTCAAATGTTTGGAAAACGATAAAATCAGTTATTATAAATCGCTTGAAGATACCAAAAGGTTGAAACCTAGGTTGCGCAAATAACTCATTTCCAAATGGAAAATATGAAAAAGTTCTACAATATAATTATATTGAACACTTTTTAATAGAACTGTGTACTGATCTAATTTAGTTATATGACCAAAAAAGTAAGTAATATATATATATATATATATATATATATATATATATATATATATATATATATATATTAGTTTTTGGTTACATTATCTGGTTCAACCTACCATTTAATATAAAGGTAAAGACCAAAATAGGACAAATATTTTTTAAACTGATAGATAGACACTTTCGAAAAGGATCAGATCAAAATTTTCAACAGAAACACAATCAAGCTAAGTTATAGTTGTACTAGTAATTTAGATAGTTACATAAAAAAAAAAACGCCAGAAACTTAGATAGGAGTTTACAAAACAAGACCACTAATAAAGAATGCAGCTGCAGGGACGAAAATAAATGCCCATTTCAAGGACTTTGCAATACAAAAGAAATCATTTACAAGGCAAAAATATATGACCCAAATGGCCAAAATAAAATATTTTTCAGTTCAACCAAAGACACCTTTAAAACCAGGTGGTTTAATCACAGGTCTACATTCAAAATAGAAAACTTTAAAAAAACTGTACAAAATTGGCTAGACACGTGTCGAAATTGAAATCAAAATATGGAAAAGACCCAGACATAACGTGGAGTATAGTGAAAACAGCCAAGCCTTACAACGGTGGCAAAATATGTAGACTGTGCCAAGAAGAAAAGTTAGAGATTATGCTATTCCCAAACAAAAAATGAACTGTTGAATGAAAAACGAAAATTATGACTAAGTGTAACCACACTAAAAAATACCTGCTAGGTTCGAACAACCATGGATGAAAACGCCATAATTCTTTTTTAATTTTAAAAATTGCGCGTTCAAAAATCCCCTACCACCTGAGCGTTAAAATAACACCGTTATTTGAGCGTTCTTAAAAAGGAAAAGGATAAACGGTAAAATCAGTTATTAAAAATCGCCTGAAGATTAAACAATATATATATATATAAAATAAAACAAAGATTTTGATATTTACATCCGTTGAATAGCCATTTCTACGAGGAAATCCTTGCTTCTCCAGCAACGGCGAAACGAAAATTTTATTTTCTCAAATTCAAATGACAAAAGATTTTATATAGGTAGAAGTAAAAAAAAATCATCCATCCACAGGGAATAAATGGGGTGGGATTTTTTTTAATTTAAGGGGGTAAAGAGGAAAGCAGACAGATACCTATGTCTCATAATAGAAGACATACCCCTCCTCCTTACATGAGTTGAGAGTTTAAAAGTTGAAATTTAGCCATGGAAAGAGGAGGGGTA
>JBBBDQ010030175.1:657500-685000 GCA_037127315.1 Ascarosepion bandense
CTTTTTTTTATAATCATGTCACCCCAAGCAAGGCATTTTACTGCCACTGTTTTGAAGGGCGTTACATAAGAGGAAAGTTATGAGAAACAGTGATAGGTTATAGGAGGTGTCAGGAAGTGGGTAAAAGAAGGATGACTGTGGCCATAAAGTGAGGGATCAGCTTATATATTGATTGTAATGTAGAATTGATCCCCCACTTTACATCCACATTATAATACTATAGAATTCTTTTTTTTTATAATCATGTCGCCCCAAGCAAGGCATTTTACTGCCACTGTTTTGAAGGGCATTAAATAGGAAGAAAGTTATGAGAAACGGTGACAGGTTATATAGAAGGTATCAGGAAGCGGGTAAGAGAAATATGACTTGGCCATAAAGTGAGGGATCAGTTTATATATTGATTGTAATGTAGAATTGATCCCCCACTTTATATCCACATTATAATACTATAGAATTCTTTTTTTTTATAATCATGTCGCCCCAAGCAACGCATTTTACTGCCACTGTTTTGCAGTGGGTTACATAGGAGGAAAGTTATGAGAAAGAGTGACAGGTTATATAGAAGGTATCAGGAAGCGGGTAAGAGAAGGATGACTGTGACCATAAAGTGAGGGATCAGTTTATATATTGATTGTAATGTAGAATTGATCCCCCACTTTATATCCACATTATAATACTATAGAATTCTTTTTTTTTTTTTTCATAGTCATATCGCCACAAGCAAGGCATTTTACTGCCACTGTTTTGCAGGGGGTTACATAGGAGGAAAGTTATGAGAAACAGTGACAGGTTATAGGAGGTGTCAGGAAGTGGGTAAGAGATGGATGAAAATACCGATGAGAGTGGAGTGGGCAAAGAAAGGAGTATGAGAGAGAGGATGCAAGTTAGTGAGTTCTTGGAGATTACAGCTGTCGGGAAAGCAAGTAAATGGAAGGGAATTCCACAGGCGGGAAGTGCGAGAAAAGAAGCTGTTGAAGTAGAATTTCCGTTTACAATTTATTGTTTTTCACAGTTAATGGGTGGGACCTAGTTGCTAATCTTGTGGCTCAAGTAAATTCATATATAGGGGTCACCAGTGAGCTTACTTCATCGGAGCAGAAGCCGTGAAAGTATTTGTAGAATAGACATAGGGAAGCCACATTGCGCCGGTGAGAAAGTGACTGTACCTGAGCTGCCAAGTCGGGATCAATAATATTACAGATTCTCCGTTGGATTTTGTCAAGGACACCTAGGCGGATAGCAGGACCACCCGACTAGATATGGCAGCAATATTCAATGCACGGACGGATGCCAAGTCGGGATCGATCACATTACAGATTCTCCGTTGGATTTTGTCAAGGACACCTAGGCGGATAGCAGGACCACCCGACTAGATATGGCAGCAATATTCAATGCACGGTTGGGTATTAGATTTTAATGAGGTAGGAGGGCCTGGAGAATATAATACTCACAGGATGGTGGAACTAGGTGATGCGGTTCGTAGGACCACTTCTCAGAGTTGTACCGATAGAGCAGTGAGAAACCAGTTACATCTCGTTTGTGAGAGAAAAGTTAGAATTTGGAAAAATAATTCCTCTTTAACAAAGTCCCGGAGACGCTTGTTGAACCCTATCATGCCTAGAAAATGGGGCGTAGACAGCACCTACCCAGATATGGCAACAGCGCTCCATTTTCGGTCTGATCTGGTCTATTTATATATGGTCTTTGAATCTATATGGAATATATAGACTCACACAGATCTTCAATAATACCATATATATATATATATATTTCTACATCACGTGACGGACGCTTCTCGCTACGGATGCTTCTCGTGACGGACGCTTCTAGTTTAAATTTTAAAATCATTTGTTTCTGATGAAAGGCCGAGGCCGGTCAGAAATGTCAAATATATATATATATATATATATATATATATATATATATATATAATAGAAATAAATAAATAAATACCGTCAAAAAATACATTTTTAAATTTACAACTTTTTAGTAGTTTTTCCTATAAGACAGTATACGTGGATCATCATTATGCTATATATATATATATATATGTATATATATATATATATATATATATATATATATATTGAATCATGAGCCATTCTAAAAAATTTTTATGTGTATCTAAAAATTGTTTAACTATTGTAATTTTTATAAAGATTCAGAACACCTAAGTCCCTATTTAACCCTATATTTTAAAATCATTTGTTTCTGATAAAAAGCCGAGATCGGTCTGAAATATCAAATATATATATATATATATATATATATATATATATAATATAATATAATATAATATAATAACAGAAATAAATAAATACTGTCAAAAAAATACATTTTTAACTTACAACTTTTTAGTAGTTTTTCCTATTCATATTAAGACAGTATACGGAGATTATCATTATGCTATATATATATATATATATATATATATATATGTGTGTGTGTGTGTGTGTGTGTGTGTGTGTGTGTGTGTGTGTGCGCGCGCGTGTGTGTGTGTGTGTGTGTGTGTGTGTGTGAATACATATGGGTATACAAACATTTATCAACATATTATTCAGGTGTCAATAAAACATTACTCAATATAGTACAAACAGAGCTAAGGATTATATATATTAATAAATATATATATTATCTTACGTCAATGGCATGACTTGCAGTTTCATGCGTTAGGCACATATTACAAACTGACCGTTTAAGAGATTCGAATATAAGTTTACTCGAAGTTCATGTGAGTTAAATCTTATAATATTATGGTATTATTTTTTAATTTTTCTAGAGTATAATTTAAATAGACAATAATTCAGGCAGTTATGTGCCATACGTGAAACACGATTAGGCGATCATGTCTCGAAAAATACATGACTGACTGGGCAGAAGATTATCCCGCAGTAGGTTGCCATTGCTCTCTGCGGTAGATTGGTTACGAGCCAAGGCTATAGAATCCAATCTGTCCTGATATTTAACCCATAACTGGAAAGAAAAGACGGATTAATACCTTTCCCAAGGGTATTTGCGCATAAATTGGAGTAGATAGACTAAACTATCGCCCGGTTCACACACCACCCACGCCTATTGAACAGGTGAAGAGGCTCATCCCTTGTTCCCTGTTTAGGATGTGGTTTCCGTTTTTTCTCTTTTCCAATCTTTTCACTCTTTTATTTATTTATTTTTTCTTTGCTTCAATTGGAGTATATAGACTAAACTATCGCCCGGTTCACACTCCACCCAACTCTATTGAACAGGTGAAGAGGCTCATCACTTGTTTCCTGCTTAGGATGTGGTTTCCGGCTTTCTCTTTTCCAATCTTTTCACTCTTACGTAGCCCCCTGCGCTTCAGTGGCGTTACAGCCTTGCTCGGGGTGATATGATTAAAAAAGAAAAAAAGTGAATGCAATGAAATCAATTGGAATTTGAACTCGGCTCCCCGATTTCTAGTTCCCAGCCGATATCCACTGCACCACAACACACATTAACCTATTAAAGTAACAAAATTATTATTTAAATGCAGAGAGATGAAGTCAAAGGGGCGTAATTCATAATTATTAACTAATATTTGAGAAATAAGAAAGAAATAGTATGTGAATTAAAAAAATACATACTTATGTGTAAATCTTGCATATACGATGATTTTTGAAACGTCATAATCAAAAATAACAATAGTGTTAATGATAATCCCCCAAAAGGGAGAGGAGATCATGAGGAGTCAGGTGCCTAGTAGAGCCGAATGGAGAGCCGAACATTTTACCTGCGATGGATCGTATATAAGTATTACACTTTAGGTCATGCGTGAGTGCGACGCCTAGTATCCTCTCAAAGCCCGAGACCTCCTCGAGGTGACATCTGTTCAGGTTGGCTGGTGATAGTTACGGGCGGTGATGGAATGTAAACAATTTGGTTTTGGAGTGATTGGATGCAACCAGCCTTCTACCACACACACACAAACGCACATTCATTCCCTCTTTTTTTTACCTATCAATATATCTTACATAACGATTTAAATTAAACACCCAACAAGGATCGAACACGTTACTCGTTGCCAGAAGATTTTTCTTCAGTATTCAGTTGAGTGCCACACGCTTTGGGCTGTCATGTCTAGAAAGAGACATGACTGACTGGGCAGAAGATTATCCCGCAGTAGTTTGCCATTACTTTCTGCGGTAGACTGGTTGCCGACCAAGGCTATAGAACCCAATCTGTCCTGTTATTTGACTCATAGCTAGAGGGGAAAGAAATGTATTATATTATTATGTAGTAATTAGTGGGGGATCGGTTTCCTATTGTTATGAAGTAATAAACTGATCCCCCACTTTATGACCAGTAGAAGCCTTAATCATTATTCCAACTATTATATTCAGTCAGTCAGTTAAGTGCCATACGTGATACACGCTTGGGCGATCATGTCTCGAAAGAGACATGACTGACTGGGCAGAAGATTATCCCGAAGAAGGTTGCAATTGCTTTCTGCGGTAGACTGGTTGTCAGCCTATGCTATAGAACCCAATCTGTCCTTTTATTTGACTCATAGCTAGAAGGGGAAGAGATGTATTATATTATTAAGTATTAATTAGTGGGGGATCAGTTTATGACTTAATAACAATAGAAAACCATTCCCCCGCATTATGTCCATTAGAAGCCTTAATCATTTTTCCAACTATTCAGTCAGTCAAAGTGCCATACGTGCTAAACGCTTTTGTCGATCATGTCTCAAAAGAGACATGACTGACTAGGTAGAAGATTATCCCGCAATAGGTTGCCATTGCTTTCTGCGGTAGACTGGTTGACAGCCAAGGCTATAGAACCAAATCTGTCCTATTATTTAACCCCTAACTGGTGGGAAGAGACGGTATTTGTGCGTAAGTGAATGCAAGGAATTCAACTGGATTTCGAACTCGGCATCCCAATTTGTCGTTCCGAGACGATATCCACAGCACCACAACGCACATTTACATTAAACACACAATAAGGATCGAAATCGTCACTTGTCATTGATTTTGTGAGACAGGCTTCTTAACCATGATAACACGTCGACGTCGCAATCCATTACACCTAGGGGTGCATGCGCATGTGCATGCCGATATGTCTGTCCATTAATAGCCGTCAATTAAAAGGAAATTAACACGACAAAAGTTAGGATTATATTATTATGATACGCATCATCGAACTCTAATAAGAATATATATATATATATATATATATATATATATATATCACCCCAAGCAAGGCGATAACGCCACTGATGCGCAGGGGGCTACATAAGAGTGAGAAGATTAGAAAAGAGTAAAACCAGAAACCACATCCTTAGCAGGAAACAAGGAATGAGCCTCTTCACCTGTTCAATAGACGTGGGTGGAGTGTGAACCGGGCGATAGGTTAGTCTATCTACTCCAATTAAAAAAATAAAGAAAAGAAAAGAGTGAAAAGATTGGAAAAGAGAAAACCGGAAACCACATCCTAAACAGGAAACAAGGAGTGAGCCTCTTCACCTGTTCAATAGACGGGGGTGGAGTATGAACCGGGCGATATATATATATATATATATATATATATATATATATATATATATATATATATCGCCCGGTTCATGGTTTAAGGGACTCGTGTCTACCCTTGTGTCTACTCTTTTTCTTTCCCTGCCATATACTTAGAGTTTCTTTATAGGATCCATTTTTTTTAATCATATCACCCCCAAGCAAGGCGTAACGCCACTGATGCGCATGGGGCTACTTAAGAGTAAAATGATTTGAAAAGAGAAAGCCGGGAACCACATCCTAAACAGGAAACAAGGGATGAGCTTCTTCACCTGTTCAAAAGACGTGGGTGGAGTGTGAATAGTTACTAAACGTTTGTCTGTTACCTGAAGAAACATAAAAATATCTTTTATATATATATATATATATATATATATATATATATGTGTGTGTGTGTGTGTGTGTGTGTGTGTCGGCTGGGGGCCAAAAATAAACTCCTTAACAAACGAAGGGAGATCATAAGTATGTGTCGCCATAGAAATAAATATAAATTACAATAATTATCCTATTCCTCCAATTAGTCCCAATAAAACAAACGAAGGGAGATCATAAGGAAGATCATAAGGGAGATCATAAGGGAGATCATAAGTATGTGTCGCCATAGAAATAAATATAAATTGCAATAATTATCCTATTCCTCCAATTAGTCCCAATAAAACAAACGAAGGGAGATCATAAGGGAGATCATAAGAGAGATCATAAGGGAGATCATAAGTATGTATCGCCATAGAAATAAATATAAATTACAATAATTATCCTATTCCCCCAATTAGTCCCAATAAAACAAACGAAGGGAGATCATAAGGGAGATCATAAGGGAGATCATAAGTATGTGTCGCCATAGAAATAAATATAAATTACAATAATTATCCTATTCCTCCAATTAGTCCCAATAAAACAAACGAAGGGAAATCACAAGGGAGATCATAAGGGAGATCATAAGGGAGATCATAAGTATGTGTCGCCATAGAAATAAATATAAATTACAATAATTATCCTATTCCTCCAATTAGTCCCAATAAAACAAACGAAGGGAGATCATAAGGGAGATCATAAGGGAGATCATAAGTATGTGTCGCCATAGAAATAAATATAAACTACAATAATTATCCTATTCCTCCAATTAGTCCCAATAAAACAAACGAAGGGAGATCATAAGGGAGATCATAAGAGAGATCATAAGGGAGATCATAAGTATGTGTCGCCATAGAAATAAATATAAATTACAATAATTATCCTATTCCCCCAATTAGTCCCAATAAAACAAACGAAGGGAGATCATAAGGGAGATCATAAGGGAGATCATAAGTATGTGTCGCCATAGAAATAAATATAAATTACAATAATTATCCTATTCCTCCAATTAGTCCCAATAAAACAAACGAAGGGAGATCATAAGGGAGATCATAAGAGAGATCATAAGGGAGATCATAAGTATGTGTCGCCATAGAAATAAATATAAATTACAATAATTATCCTATTCCCCCAATTAGTCCCAATAAAACAAACGAAGGGAGATCATAAGGGAGATCATAAGGGAGATCATAAGTATGTGTCGCCATAGAAATAAATATAAATTACAATAATTATCCTATTCCTCCAATTAGTCCCAATAAAACAAACGAAGGGAGATCATAAGGGAGATCATAAGGGATATCATAAGGGAGATCATAGGGGAGGTCATAAGGGAGATCATAAGTATGTGTCGCCAGAGAAATAAATATAAATTACAATAATCATCCTATTTCCGCAGTTAGTCCTGATAAAAAAACTTTCAGAATTTGTTTAAAAAGTTAACCTAGCAGTTACCTCCACACCACCTACTACTGCTAACCTGGTCGGGCCACATACCTCTCACTACTAAGGAAAAATTACTACTAACTCTTTCCCCCAACCCAATCCAATGAAAACCAATACATCCCAAACACTTCCTTTACCTAAACTAACCTCTGGGCTTAGAATTTTCTTCATTCTCTGTTAAGAAGGGGTCGAGGAATCTTCTTCTTCTATGTGCCCTGTCCTTTCAGGACGAAGGTGGTCATGGTTCTCCATGTCTTCCTATCCTTGGTGGCTTTTAATATGTTTTCTCCTGTTACACCTCGTAATCCCCGTTCCGTCATCCACCTGATCACGCCCTTCAAATATGTTATCCGCTGCTTTCCTCTGTCTCTTTTTCCTGCTATTTCGCCTGTTAGTATCAGGTTCTCCAAGCCCTCCTTCCTCATTGCATGTCCCATGAACTTCGGTTGTCTCTTCATGATGCTCACTATTAATTTTCTTTGCGTTTCTATTCTTTCCAAAACTTCATCGTTGCTCGCATATCCCTTAAAACGGCTATTTCTCTACTAAGTTTTATCTGAATTCACAGATAAATAAAGATATATATATATATATATATATATATATATATATAGAGAGAGAGAGAGAGAGAGAGAGAGAGAGAGAGAGAGGGGGAGGGAGAGAAGTAGGGGATGGTTAAAGGGACTCGTGTCTACCCTGGATTCTCTGATACGAGACCCCCGAATCTACTTCATCAAAATTTTCTTGAAGGATGCTTCTGATATAATGGACCCAGCATGTGAGCAATGATGAAGTTTTGGAAAGAATGGAAACGAAAAGGAAATTGATATTGAGCATCAGGAAGAGACAACTGAAGTTCCTTGGACATGCAATGAGGAAGTTGGGCTTGAAGAATCTGATACTGACAGGTCAGATAGAGGGGAAAAAGAGACAGAGGAAAGCAGCGGATAACATATTTGAAAGACCTAATCAGGTGGATGATGGAACGAGGGTTGCATGGTGTAACAGGACAAGGCGTGCTAGGAGCCACCAGGGATAGGGAGACGTGGAAGGCTATGATCGCCTACGCCTAAGGACAAGGCACACAGAAGAAGAATATATATGCCAACTATTTATAAAAAAAATTATAACGTGGATATAAATTGGGGGATCAATTCTATATTATAATCAATATATAAACTAATTCCTCATTTTGTGGACATGCTAGTTTCTATACATCTATATTCTAGATTTATGGACTTGAGCTAGAGGGTTTGGGTGGTGTAACAGGTGAAAACGTGCTAAGAGCCACCAGGGATAGGGAGAAGTGGAAGGCCATGATCGCCTACGTCCTGAAAGGACAAGGCATATAGAAGAAGAAGAAGTATTCATATGGACGTTGTGATGCAGTGGATATCGGGGAGCCGAGTTCGAATATTAGTTAAATTCACTGCATTCACTTTTGTTTTTTAATCATATCACCCCGAGCAAGGCGGTAACGCCACTGATGTGCAGGGGGCTACGTAATAGTGAAAAGATTGGAAAAGAGAAAGCCGGAAACCACATCCTAAACAGGGTACAAGGGATGAGCCTCTTAACCTGTTCAATAGACGTGGGTGGAGTGTGAACCGGCCGATAGTTTAGTCTATCTACTCCAATTGAAAAAAAAGAAAAGAGTGAAAAGATTGGAAAAGAGAAAGCCGGAAACCACATCCTAAACAGGGAACAAGGGATAAGCCTCTTAACCTGTGCAATAGACGTGGGTGGAGTGTGAACCGGCCGATAGTTTAGTCCTATCTACTCCAATTGAAAAAAAAAGAAAAAGAGTGAAAAGATTGGAAAAAGAGAAAGCCGGAAACCACATCCTAAACGAGGAACAAGGGATGAGCCTCTTAACCTGTGCAATAGACGTGGGTGGAGTGTGAACCGGCCGATGATTTGATCTATCTACTCCCAATTGAAAAAAAAGAAAAAGTGAAAAGATTGGAAAAGAGAAAGCCGGAAACCACATCCTAAACAGGGAACAAGGGATGAGCCTCTTAACCTGTGCAATAGACGTGGGTGGAGTGTGAACCGGCCAATAGTTTAGTCTATCTACTCCAATTGAAAAAAAGAAAAGAGTGAAAAGATTGGAGAAGAAAGCCAAGGCTCACGTCTAAACAGGGAACAAGGGATGAAGCCTCTCTTCAACCTGTGCAATAGGGAACGTGTGGGTAGATGTGAACCGGCCGATAGTTTAGTCTATCTACTCCAATTGAAAAAAAAAAGAAAAGAGTGAAAAGATTGGAAAGAGAAAGCCGGAAACCACATCCTAAACAGGGAACAAGGGATGAGCCTCTTAACCTGTGCAATAGACGTGGGTGGAGTGTGAACCGGCCGATAGTTTAGTCTATCTCTCCAATTGAAAAAAAGAAAAGAGTGAAAAGATTGGAAAAGAGAAAGCCGAAGAGAACCACATCCTAAACAGGGAACAAGGGATGAGCCTCTTAACCTGTGCAATAGACGTGGGTGGAGTGTGAACCGGCCGATAGTTTAGTCTATCTACTCCAATTGAAAAAAAAGAAAAGAGTGAAAAGATTGGAAAAGAGAAAGCCGGAAACCACATCCTAAACAGGGAACAAGGGATGAGCCTCTTAACCTGTGCAATAGACGTGGGTGGAGTGTGAACCGGCCGATAGTTTAGTCTATCTACTCCAATTGAAAAAAAAGAAAAGTGAAAAGAAAAGATTGGAAAAGAGAAAGCCGGAAACCACATCCTAAACAGGGAACAAGGGATGAGCCTCTTAACCTGTGCAATAGACGTGGGTGGAGTGTGAACCGGCCGATAGTTTAGTCTATACTCAATTGAAAAAAAGAAAAGAGGAGTGGAAAGTTGGAAAGAAAGAGAAAGCCGGAAACCACATCCTAAACAAGGGGAACTAGGGATAAGCCTCTTAACCTGTGCAATAGACGTGGGTGGAGTGTGAACCGGCCGATAGTTTAGTCTATCCCTCGGCCAATTGAAAAAAAAAAAAAAAGTGAAGAAGATTGGAAAAGAGAAGCCGAAAACCACATCCTAAACAGGGAACAAGGGATGAGCCTCTTAACCTGTGCAATGAACGTGGGTGGAGTGTGAACCGGCCGATAGTTTAGTCTATCTACTCCAATTGAAAAAAAGAAAAAGTGAAAAAGATTGGAAAAGAGAAAGCGGAAATACATCCTAAACAGGGAACAATGGATGAGCCTCTCCAATAACCTGTGCAATAGACGTGGGTGGAGTGTGAACCAATGAAGATAGTTTAGTCTATCTACTCCAATTGAAAAAAAAGAAAAGAGTGAAAAGATTGGAAAAGAGAAAGCCGGAAACCACATCCTAAACAGGGAACAAGGGATGAGCCTCTTAACCTGTGCAATAGACGTGGGTGGAGTGTGAACCGGCCGATAGTTTAGTCTATCTACTCCAATTGAAAAAAAAGAAAAGAGTGAAAAGATTGGAAAAGAGAAAGCCGGAAACCACATCCTAAACAGGGAACAAGGGATAAGCCTCTTAACCTGTGCAATAGACGTGGGTGGAGTGTGAACCGGCCGATAGTTTAGTCTATACTCCAATTGAAAAAAAAAGAAAAGAGTGAAAAAGATTGGAAAAGAAGGAAGCGGAAACCACACATCCTAAACAGGGAACAAGGGATGAGCCTCTTAACCTGTGCAATGAACGTGGGTGGAGTGAACCGGCCGATGATTTTAGTCTATCTACTCCAATTGAAAAAAAGAAAGAGTGAAAAGATTGGAAAAGAGAAAGCCGGAAACCACATCCTAAACAGGGTACAAGGGATGAGCCTCTTAACCTGTTCAATAGACGTGGGTGGAGTGTGAACCGGCCGATAGTTTAGTCTATCTACTCCAATTGAAAAAAAAGAAAAGAGTGAAAAGATTGGAAAAGAGAAAGCCGGAAACCACATCCTAAACAGGGAACAAGGGATAAGCCTCTTAACCTGTGCAATAGACGTGGGTGGAGTGTGAACCGGCCGACAGTTTAGTCTATCTACTCCAATTGAAAAAAAAGAAAAGAGTGAAAAGATTGGAAAAGAGAAAGCCGGAAACCACATCCTAAACAGGGAACAAGGGATGAGCCTCTTAACCTGTGCAATAGACGTGGGTGGAGTGTGAACCGGCCGATAGTTTAGTCTATCTACTCCAATTGAAAAAAAAGAAAAGAGTGAAAAGATTGGAAAAGAGAAAGCCGGAAACCACATCCTAAACAGGGAACAAGGGATGAGCCTCTTAACCTGTGCAATAGACGTGGGTGGAGTGTGAACCGGCCGATAGTTTAGTCTATCTACTCCAATTGAAAAAAAAGAAAAGAGTGAAAAGATTGGAAAAGAGAAAGCCGGAAACCACATCCTAAACAGGGAACAAGGGATGAGCCTCTTAACCTGTGCAATAGACGTGGGTGGAGTGTGAACCGGCCGATCGTTTAGTCTATCTACTCCAATTGAAAAAAAAGAAAAGAGTGAAAAGATTGGAAAAGAGAAAGCCGGAAAACACATCCTAAACAGGGAACAAGGGATAAGCCTCTTAACCTGTGCAATAGACGTGGGTGGAGTGTGAACCGGCCGATAGTTTAGTCTATCTACTCCAATTGAAAAAAAAGAAAAGAGTGAAAAGATTGGAAAAGAGAAAGCCGGAAACCACATCCTAAACAGGGAACAAGGGATGAGCCTCTTAACCTGTGCAATAGACGTGGGTGGAGTGTGAACCGGCCGATAGTTTAGTCTATCTACTCCAATTGAAAAAAAAGAAAAGAGTGAAAAGATTGGAAAAGAGAAAGCCGGAAACCACATCCTAAACAGGGAACAAGGGATGAGCCTCTTAACCTGTGCAATAGACGTGGGTGGAGTGTGAACCGGCCGATAGTTTAGTCTATCTACTCCAATTGAAAAAAAAGAAAAGAGTGAAAAGATTGGAAAAGAGAAAGCCGGAAACCACATCCTAAACAGGGAACAAGGGATAAGCCTCTTAACCTGTTCAATAGACGTGGGTGGAGTGTGAACCGGGCGATAGATAGATCTATCTACTCCAATTAGATAGATCTTCACTTACAGGCAAATACCCTTGGGAAATGTATAAACCTATTTCTTCCCTCAAGCTATGGTTTAAATAACAAAACAGACTGGGTTCTGTAGCCCTGGTTGGCAATCAGTCTGCCGCATAATGAAATAGCAACATACTGACGGAAAATCTTCTGCTCAGTTAATTATGTCTCGAAAAAGACATGATCGCCCAAGCGTATGACACTTACTGAATTGAGCAAATTCAAAACATTTTATAATAAATAATTCAATCTGTAAAAGATCAACAATATTTTCCCGTGAGTTTTAACATTAACTTGGGATTTATCTTGTTAAAACGTTGAATAATTTACACATATCCAACGAATATACTTCAGAAAATAAAATATAAAATGGGACAGACTGACATAGATAAATAAACAGACAGAAAGAAAGATATACAGATAAAAAGAAACACACTCATATATATATATATATATATATATATATATATATAGGCAGCAAATTTTCTTTTAGACATGTCAGATTAAATAAATTGCAAGTTTGCTGATATATATATATATATATATATATATATATAAGGCAATCTGTCAGTGTCTGTGACTGTAAGCTATTCACGTCTACATTTTTTAAGCTATGCCATTCATACTTTCTAGGGGCACATATCTTCAGGGAAGCCAGGTCGACACATACTTCAGCAATTTTCCCTTTCGCACTTTTTGTCCAATGGAGCCGATTGTTTACATTTACTTCGTCAAACATCTAAGATCTAAGATGGTTGCTAGATTAAGTCACAGAAATAAGATCACACGTGCCAAACGCGACTAAAAACAAAAAATGAGCCTTAATATTTAATTTTTATTCCGACGTTTTAAAAATTCATTTGGTCAACAAAAAAATGTGAATATTTTTCCCCATAATTTTGAAACAAAAGAAATATTTTTTTAAAAAAGTGTTTTTTTCAAACAAAAACATAATATTTAAAAAAAAAAAGTGCCAATGCTTAATTCAATTATTTAAGCCTTTTTTTTCAGATTTAATATTTCATACTTCAGAAAATAAAATTTTAAAAAAAAGGCTTTTTTTAACTAAATATTTCATGCAGGAAATCAACTGTCTCTAATTCGTGTGGAATTAATGTAATTTTTTTCCGCTAAAATTAAATGTCTACATTTTTAAATATTTTCGAAATTTTCTGAAATTCATTTAGGCAACAAAAATGTAACTATTTTACCACAATTTTTGTTTTGAAACAAAATCAAACGCTATGTTGTTTACAATGTCACACAAAACATCAACTCACGTTTACGCAAAACAGAAAAAAGTAGTCTTTTTTCATGGAATTTTGGAACAATTTTTAAACAACAATTTTTTATATAATTATTTTTTTATATAACTGAGTTTTAAAGTGAGGCGGCGACTACAAGCGCTTGGAAATCTCAACACGCTGAGTTAATCATCTAATTAAAAAATGTTCAGAGTTGCACGGGAAACGCCGGGCTATGATGCTAGTTTTTAATAAAATGAATGATAATAACATCTGTCAAGGTTACAGCTCATTTCTGACATCTTTCAGTTTTAATACGCGAAAGATTATCCGTGAGTATGAACGGATTTTATTAAAAATGAGAAGACAATGTTCGCAATTTATCTGATGAGCGAAAAATGGACATAAATTTAAAATTAAATTACCAGAAGCATACCGGAACTTATGTTCTTTCGAATGTTGTGTATATTTGCTATTACAAGTTTCCTAAAATGTCACCAAAGAATTTAAAAATTCAATCATTTCTTTATGTTTTAAGTTTAATTTAAAATACCAGAGAATTATATCGAGTAGATCAAAACTTATATATAAATGGAACTTTGTGTTTTGGTGTGCCTGTGTGTGTATGTGTGTGTGCGTCCGTTACCTACAGACTCCGAAACGGCTGAACCAATTTTCTTGAAAATTTACACAGCTGTACTATAAGCGTCTGCGCGTGTTCTTAGCTAGGTTTTGTGTCGAGGTACCTCCGATGAATATCGAATATCGATAATCGAAAATATCGGTTTATAGAAGGAGTGGTCCGAATTTAATCAAATTTGATACACTCATAGACAAAGACATAAGAAATGATATTCAGAAGTTTCTAGGTTGCAGTTCTTAAAATCGTGTAGAAAATCGATAATATATATATATAAGGCAAGATGTTTGTGTGCGTGTCTGTTTATCTGCCTGTATGTCTGTATTTTTTCAGCCCTTTTATTTTAGTTTTTGCTTCGGGTTTGGCTCTAAGTAGGTATAATTGTAGTTCTTAGTCTCAGCCAGGATACTATATACTCAGATGACTTATTTAGCCTTCAAAATTCAGTTTACAACGAAAAGAATCTTATTGGATATCGATACAAGGTAATCAAAATTTGACTTACATCCATTCATTTTTCTTTCAGTCTACGGTTTCGCTTTAACTGGAAACAACTATTGCTTTTTAGTCTTTCGTGGCAACGTCCAAAGAGTCTGAGCTCCAGGACCATGGATTAGTTTTAAAGCTTTCATTACATCCGAGCAACGCCGGGCTATACTGCTAGTATATATATATATATTAGGTGCGATTGGTAAATTGTCGCAGTTATTTTATTATTTCAAATATTCTTTAGTCTGAATCTGAGCTCCAGGACCATGAATTAGTTTTAAAGCTTTCATTACATCCGAGCAACGCCGGGCTATACTGCTAGTATATATATATATATATATATATATATATATATATATATATATATATTAGGTGCGATTGGTAAATTGTTGCAATTATTTTATTATTTCAAATATTCTTTAGTCTGAATCTGAGCTCCAGGACCATGGATTAGTTTTAAAGCTTTCATTACATCCCAGCAACGCCGGGCTATACTGCTAGTATGAAATAAATTCACAGTAGTTCTGAAAGATTACTTCTATTAAATGGCGTCCATTTTCAGCTTCGTGTGTGCCTACCATTTCTCCATAACCGTCCTCCATGTTTCAGGATTTTATTTTTTGACGTCTGTCTGAATGCTGTCCATCAGTTGTTCAAGAGTTGGAGACATTCTGGCATAAACCTTTTCTTTGGAATAGTCGCAAATTAGGAGCTTAGATTTATCAGATGCCGAAAATGTGTGAAATTATCGTTTTCCCTAAAATTTGGCTGAGAAGCCAGATGGTGGCCTTGTCGTATGCGCTGTTGTCCTATCGTTATGGAAACCGGTTGATGCATTTGAAAATTCTTTGGGGTGACGTCCCAGAGATTCAAACCTGTAGAGGCCGCCTTCGAATTGATGCGCTCTGATCTTCTCAGATACTCTCCTTCATTCTGTTTCATTCCGAAAAGAACGTGACCTTCCACTTTATGGAAAGTCACGTGCTGAAACTTTACTCTCAAAACCTAGAGAATCTCTGACATCTTCAGGAATTATAAATATAATTAAATCTAATTTTTATTAGAAATTATTCTATTCCGCAAAATTTGCCTGAGAAGCAAATTGTTACACGTGTCGCATGAGTTGTTGAATTTAAAAATTTTAAGAAACCAATAACACTTTTGCTCTTGTATAGAAACACTTGTTACAAAACAAAAATACTTGCATTTTTTTTAATCGTATCACCCCGAGCAAGGCGGTAACGCCACTGATGTGCAGGGGGCTACGTAAGTGTGAAAAGATTGGAAAAGAGAAAGCCGGAAACCACATCCTAAACAGGGAACAAGGGATGAGCCTCTTAACCTGTGCAATAGACGTGGGTGGAGTGTGAACCGGGCGATAGATACATCTATCTACTCCAATTGAAAATAAAAAAACAAAGTGAGAAGATTGGAAAAGAGAAAGCCGGAAACCACATCCTAAACAGGGAACAAGGGATGAGCCTCTTAACCTGTGCAATAGACGTGGGTGGAGTGTGAACCGGGCGATAGATACATCTATCTACTCCAATTGAAAATAAAAAAAAACAAAGTGAGAAGATTGGAAAAGAGAAATCCGGAAACCACATCCTAAACAGGGAACAAGGGATGAGCCTCTTAACCTGTGCAATAGACGTATGAGGAGTATGAACCGGGCGATAGATACATAACGTTATAATATCTCACACAAGGTCAGTTTTTCTTTTTTCCTTGTTTTTTGGCAGATATATTGGATGCTAAATTTTGTACGCAGACACACACACCTTGATATATATTTGTCTATATATGCGTATATATGTTGACCAATTTATGACGTAACCATGAAAAACTACTATATTTAAGGAAAATTTGCCTGAGAAACTGTTTTTCTTTTTTTAGCATTTTTTTTTAACATGACTAATTTCTAAATGCTTCTTTATGGAATAGTTGTGAGAAAATTGAAAGAAACTCAGTGGACCAAGAAGTTATTAAAATTCAGACCTACCTATGATTTTAAGGACACCATCATTTTTAATATTAATGATATTAGTCATAATAGGATCTGTTCTGGAGTTTTACCTAGATGCCATTTTCATTTTGGATATATATATATATAGTCATCCACAGACAGATCCGTTTTGCTGTATCACAGCTCATCAGTATGGTTAGACATCCGATTGATTTTAACCCAGGATTAAACCCGACCGAATTGGCGTCAGTCGGCGATTCTATCTCTGAGCTATGGGCGCTCGGTAGAAGGAGGCATACTTTTAGGAAATGATGCATCATACGCTAGTAGCCAGAGTGCTCTAATTCATTACTAAATGAGCGATGCGTATATGTTAGAGTAGCTACTGCTTTTTAAAATCTACCATTCTTCCAGAGTGCTCAATCAGGGTATGAGAAATCCAGGTAAAGAAAACCCAAGAATTTACGATTTTGAGTTCCCTGACATTTATATTTTTATCAGCAGTGCTTAATACAATAAATATTGTAGAGCATACTTTTAATTCATATATATAATATATATATATATATATATATATATATATATATATATATATATATAGTGTTTAATAGTTAGTTTTTGGTCCTAATAGGGTTAGACCTGTATACATTTGTATTAAAAAGTGTCGTATACAATTATATTGTAGAACGTTTGAATATTTTAACTTTTTAATAACTTTTAATTATATTGTAGAACTTTTAAAATATTTTAAATTTTTAAACACGTTTAAAAATGAATTGTATATATATATATATATATATATATATAAATATAAAAGGAAACTTAGCACATCATCTAAACTATAATTTATTTTGACTGGCGAATACACCCATCTCTTCAAATCAAGATTTCATTTTGTCTGATTTTCTCAGAACATAAAAAACAGCTTTTTTCTTCTTTTTTTTTTAATTAAACTAAATGAAATTCTGTTTTGAAAAGATGGGTATACTCGCCCGTCGAAACAAATTATAGTCTTATAACCACTTTAGGTGATGTGTTGAATTATCTGTTATGTATATGATATTGCTCTAGATAATAAACAGTGAGCTCTCTCTACAAAATTATATCTTAATATTTCATATTAAATACATTTTTTTGGATTACCCACTCCAATTACGGATTTTGGCATCATTATATATAAATGGATATAATTCATGTTTTTTAGAAACAATATCTATCTTGAAACATCTAAACATCCCCAATCGATGGTTGTTACGATGAATCGAAAATTGTGTAATATAGGCTTGATTTGACTTCATTTAGACTGTTGGTCTTTCGTGATCGAGAGGTCTAAGATGCAGCAGATCTATTTGGGGCTTCCCCTATATGGATGGGGGTCGCAGGTTCGAATCCTGCCGAATGTCACACATTTTTGTAACAAAAACATTTATCGTAAATAATCAGGCCGGTAGAAATAAATATATAATACTGTTTGATTATAAACAGAATATCTACTTAAATACGAGTATCGATCAAAAATAATGTTCAAACAACTCATTTTTTTATTTATTTATATATAAGGATTGTTCTGTTGCTGAGGTGATGTGTTATCCCCCGTGGGGATCTTCATATCGAAATGACCATTCAACATCATTGAATTAATCCTTTTTTAATTTATATTTGCTCTGTAATATTTTATTACATGGAGCTCTCTTCCTGTATCATTTTTTAATATTAGAATAAAATTTTTAATATTAATTAGGATCGGGTTTTTGGAATTTACCTTCCTGCTTTTTCCCTTGGATTGAAGTATCTGAATTAATATATATATATATATATATATATATATATATATATATATATATATATAGTAAATCTGCGCTGTCTGGTTCACAATCAATTGTTCACTTACAGGCGTTGGAGTCAGCATATATCAAATCTAGGACCTCGTCTCTCTGTAAGCAGAGGGATTGTTTACTTGGACTTCACATAATTACCATCTATTGCTTGTCTAGCCCCTTTTTCTCTACTCATGTTCATTTTCAGTTTTAATATTTTAAATTCTCAGTTGACCCTGATAAAAAAAGGGGGGGGATTGAAACCAGTCGGTCGTTTTTGTGCTTCTTATTTTTTTTTATTCTTCCATCTTTAAAATGCCTGTAAGTATGAAATGTATTTTGTTTCGTGCAGTTATATATATATATATATATATATATATATATATATATATATATATATATATATATAAACATGTTACGGAAATTAACGAATTTTAACGAAACTTGGTTATAACCAACCGACAAGTTGTAATGAATTATTTTGAACATTATTTTTACCGATACTCGTATTTAAGCAGATATTCTGTTTTTATTTAAACAGTATTATATACTTATATTTATCGGCCTGATTATTTACGATAAATTTTTATTACGAAAATGTGTGCTATCCAGCAGGATTCGAATCTGCGACCCCTATTTACATAGGGGAAGCTACATTTGATCTGGTAGCGTCTTAGACCGCTCGACCCCGATGTAAATAGGGGTCGCAGGTTCAAATCCTGCTGGGTAGCACACATTTTCGTAATAAAAATTTATCGTAAATAATCAGGCCGGTAGATATAAATATATAATACTGTTTAATTAAAAACAGAATATCTATTTAAATACGTGTATCGATAAAAATAATGTTCAAAATAATTCATTACACACACACACACACACACACACACACATATATATATCCTAGATCAGATCAATTGACGGATTCCCTAGAAATTCAAAGTTTAATTATATATAAAAAAAAAAACAGTCTATTTGCTCAAATACGAGTATCCATTAAAAATAATGTCTGGACAAATAAATGCACATTTGTATTAAAAAGTGTTCAATACAAGTTATAAAATTTGTAAAGTGCACAGGAACTTTATGGACACTCTGTATGAATGTAGGTAGAAAAACATGTTGATAAGGTAATATATATATATATAGGGTGTCGGATGTGCGTTGTGGTGCATTGGATATCGGCTTGGAACGAGAAATCGGGGAGCTGTTTTCGAATTCCAGCTGAATTCATTGCATTCGCTTATGCGCAAATACCCTTTGGAAAGGTATTAATCCGTCTATTCCTTCCAGATATTTGTTAAATAGCAGGACAGATTGGGTTCTATAGCCTTGGTCGGCAACCAGTCTACCGCAGAAAGCAATGGCAACCTACTGCGGGATAATCTTCTGCCCAGTCAGTCATGTCTCTTCCGAGACATGATCGCCCAAGCGTGTATCACGTATGGCATTTAACTAACTGACTGATATAGGGTGTCCGTATAGTTCGTGTGCCTTTTAAAAATTTCTAGACATATCCTGTTAAATATAAGAGACAATGTCTATTATGTTTAATCATGAGCCATTTTAGACATCGTATTTTCGCTTTAATTTCAAATGAAAATAAACGCAAAATCAGTTATATATATCTGTTATATCTAACAATATATATATATATATAGTGTAATTGTGATAATGTTTAGCGCCAATGTTTATATTTTTCTAGTGGTTTTACTGATAAAATGTATTTTTATAAGTTTTTTTTATTCTCAAATATTCGATATGATAGCAAATCAGCCCTGTCGAGTGAGGCAACCATAACAGTGTCCTGAAGGAACTTCGAAGTCGGCATGAACCTGCTCAATTAAAGTGACGTACTTTTTGTGCATGTGTGTGCGTGTTTGTGTGTCTGTGTGTGTGTGAAAGATAAAATATAGTTTTAACCTATGTTATATTTGTGGATATAAGCGGATGTACGTCGTAGTGCATTAGCTATCAGCTCGGAACGAGAAATCGGAGATCCGAGTTCGAATTCTAGTTGAATTCACTTTATTCACTTACGCGCAAATACCCTTGGGAAAAGTATGAATCCATCTCTCCCCTCCAGCTATGGATTAAATAACAGGACAGATTGGGTTCTATAGACTTGGCTGGCAACCAGTCTACCGCAGAAAGCAATGACAACCTAATGAGGGATAATCTTCTGCCAAGTCAGTCATGTCTCTTTCGAGACATGATCGCCTAAAGCGTGTATCACGTATGGCACTTAACTGACTGACTGAATATAATAGTTGAAAATATGATTAAGGTTTCTACTGGGCATGAAGTGGGGAACCGTTTTTCTATTGTTTTGAAGTAATAAACTGATCCCCCACTAATTACTACTTAATAATATCATACATCTCTTCCCCCACTCTAGCTGTAAGTCAAATAAAAGAACAGATTGGGTTAGGCTGACAACCAGTCTTCCACAGAAAGCAATCGCAATCTACTGCGGGATAATCTTCTGCCCAGTCAATCATGTCTCTTTCGAGACATGATCGCCCAAGCGTGTATCATGTATGGCAATTAACTGACTGAACATATTTGTGGTGGTGCGCATCTGTTTTATGAAAAGATTTCCTCTAATCATGATGCAGACTGTCGCCATTCGGTGTTAGCCCCATAGCCCACCTTTATATACCATTGAAATATATATATATATATTTTTATCCCTTTAAACATTATCCTTAGTGAATACCTATATCTGAGTAGAGGCTCCGTTTATTTTTTATTTGTTTTTGTTTTTGTTTATTTATTTATTTATTTATTTATTTATTTATTGTCTGCCAGCTTCAACATTGGAGAATTCTTATTAATGAAGAATATTCGAACCTCCATAAGCTTCGCCCTTGTCAGACCCACTGTTGTTAGTTACCTTAACCGACTCGGCCATAAAGGAAGATTTACGATGATGCAAGGTCTAACCAGGGCCTTTAATCTAAATCATTCTCGTCATGGATTAATCAAAATTATCGACTTAGTTTCGCATCCAAACATAAACAAAGCAATTTTCAAAAGAATTAATGCATTTTTATTTATTAATCCGTCAGGTTTTAATCACTTTAACATATATATATATATATATACTAGCAGTATAGCCCGGCGTTGCTCGGGTGTAATGAAAGATTTAAAATGAATCCATGGTCCTGGAGCTCAGACTCAGCCTAAAAAATATTTGAAATAATAAAATAATTGCGACAATTTACCAATCGCACCGAATATATATATATATATATATATATATATATATATATATATATATATATATATATATTCTTTTTCATATATTTTACTATCAGTATAGCCAGGCGTTGCTCGGGTGTAATGAAAGCTTTAAAACTAATCCATGGTCCTGGAGCTCAAACTATTTGAACGTTGGCATGAAAGACTAAAAAGCAATAGTTATTTCCAGTTAAAGCGAAACCGTAGACGGAAAGAAAAATGAATGGATGTAAGTCAAATTTTGATTTCCTGGTATCGATATCAAATACGTTTTTTCGTCGTAAACTGAATTTTGAAGGCTAAATAAGTCCTCTGAGTAAATGGTATCATGGCTGAGACTAAGAACTACAATTATACCTACTTAGAGCCAAACCCGAAGCAAAAACAAAAATAAAAGGGCTGAAAAAATATAGATATACAGGCAGATAAACAAATACACACACAAACATCTTGCCTTATATATATATATATATATATTATCAATTTTCAGCAGTATTGTAAGAACTGGAACCTTGAAACTTCTGAATATCGTTTCTTATGTCGTTGTCTATGAGTGTATCAAATTTGATTCAAATCAGACCACTCCTTCTATAACCTGATTTTTTCGATTATCGATTTTAGATATTCATTGGGGGTACCTCGACACAAAACCTAGCTAAGAACACTCGCAGACACTTATAGTACAACTGTATAAATTTTCAAGAAAATCGGTTCAGCCGTTTCGGAATCTATAGGTAACGGAAACGCACACACACACATACACACACACACACACACACACACACACACACACACACAGACAAAGATCCATTTATAAATAAGTTTAGATTATTACAGGATAATTTTTTTTCTTCTAATTCCGTACTTTTTTTTATTCATGCTAAATTTCGAAAAAAATCTATATTTATAAAAGTGACGAGGGTAGACGTTGTGTATTTCTTTGTTTGATAGATTCGACTTAGCGTCTGCATTTTTCGGTCTAGCTCGACGGAAGTTGCGCTCAGATGTAGATCAAAATTTTTGAACGCTAACGACACCTTGAAATTTGTCAGAAAGCCAAAATTAGGGATAGAAAAATATATATTATCACCCACAAAATCAGGGATCATTTTATGTATTGATTATAATATAGAATCGATCACCCTTCTTTATATTATCTATATCTATATATGTTGCACCTCCCCACCCACCCTAATCCAATAGAGACATTCTCCACTGTTATCTATATCTATAAAAGTGACAAGGGTGGACGTTGAGTAAGTATTTACTATGTAAATTCATCATATGTTTTTTTATTCTTATTATTCCTTAAACTACCCGAGTGAAACCGGCCTAAACTGCTAGTCACTATATAAAATTCAATATTTTTTTATCTATAAAGTTGAACGACGTAAAATTATTCAGGATTTTAATAATAAAAAAAATCCTAAGTTGATGTTAAAAACTGTCGCAAATTATTGTTGATATATTAAATATGGACTGATTTATTATAATATTTTTATTTGCAAGGTGCGGTAGATGAATTGTCGTCTATATTACGCAAAAATGAAAATAGCACTGAAATCTTATTTTAAGAGAGAAATTTACAAAAATTACATTAAATTATCAGGAAACAGTAAAGAGCAGATGTATTCAATATGATCACCATTGTTTTCAACCACGGCCTCCAAATGATTTCGGAATCTCCTGCACTTCGTCTGGATGGTCTCCTTTATCGACATAATGCAAAAAATTTCCAAATCTTTTTGAGTTCCGAGCAATTTTTGATAAACTATTAGTCATTTAGAAACTTTTGCGAAATTTTACATTCATATATATATATGACAAAAATAGCAGTATAGCCCGGCGTTGCTCGGGTGTAATGAAAGCTTTAAAACTAATGCTTGATCCTGGAGTTCAGACTCAGCCTAAAGAATATTTGTGTGAAGTTTGGTAAGAATCAGATAAAAATTGTGGATTTGTATAAAGAACATACAGACAGATAAACATACACACACACACACACACACACACAAACATCTTGCCTTTTATATATATATATATATATTATCGATTTTCTGCACTATTGTAAGAACTGCAACCTTGAAACTTCTGACTATCCTTTCTTATGTCTTTGTCTATGAGTGTATAAAATTTGATTAAAATCGGACCACTCCTTCTATAACCCGATTTTTTCGATTATCGATTTTCGATATTTATCGGGGATACCTTGACACAAACCCTAGCTGAGAACACTCGCAAACGCTTATAGTACAACTGTGTAAATTTTCAAGAAAATCGGTTCAGCCGTTTCGGAGTCTATAGGTAACGGACACACACACACAGACACACACACACAGACACACACACACACAGACAAAGTTCCATTTATAAATAAGTTTAGATTTAGATAGATATTACATTAGTCCTAAAGCAAGATCCGGTGTGTACCTCGGCCTCCAAACGACTTCAGAATCTCATGCACCTCTTCTGAACAGTCTCTTTGATTAAATTGATGAATCCTTGCCTTCAGTTCATCAATGGTTTTACAAGTAGTTTCCTCGGTCTCTCTCAACTGCACATCACAGGTAATGATTAAGGGAGTTGCAGTCTTGGAAGTTGGTGGCCAAATATATGGGGTAAAGTGGTCGCATAAATTATCTGAAAGCCGTGACTGAGTTCTCCTGTTTGTGTGCCATGGTGCAGAGTCCTGTTGCCAGATATAGGGTCTTCCAAAAGCCATCCTCTTGACTCGTGCAGCACTACCTCCTCAAGGCACCAGATGTAGGCCACCATGTTGAGTCTGAAGCCCCGTGGAAAGACGAATGGAGGCACAACGTCGCCATCACTATTGATCACTCCAAACACCTTCAGAATCACCATTAGACTCATCCAACTCTGTATGACTCCTCTGCGCTGTCATCCGATTGACACACAAACAATCTGAAATATTCCTATTGAAAATTCCAAGCAGTACGGCGTTCCATTTTCAAATTAATGGCGGAGTCAATTGCGTCATTGTGCTACTTTTCTCACAGACGGTGCCCAACTGACCCTACTAAACTGTGCAGTTGACGAAATCAGAAACAAACGGCGCGCATGCTCAAATTTTAAAGAAAATAAAACGGCGACAATTTACCCATCGCATCCTCTCTCTTCCTCTCTCTCTCTCTCTCTCTCTATATATATATATATATTTATATATATATATATATATATATATTTATAAGAAGTAATATATATATATATATATATATATATATATTAGTTCTTTATATTAGTTCTTTATATTACTTATTTATTTTACTTTATATATATATGGAATTATTTGTTTGAACATTATTTTTTAATCATTTTTTATTATTTTTATAATATATATGGTTAATCTCCGGGATTTTCTGTAACATAATATATATATATATATATATATATATATATATAAAGTAAAATAAGCTTTAAATATAAAATAAAAACGAGTGTTAAATACAATTATGACATGTCTCTAATTTGGATGTAGATACATTGTATTAATTTTCAGTCTCCCTGATTGAATTTTTCGCCTATATTACATACAATCCATTATTGTACATTATTGGCTTACAATAAAATTTGCATTTTATATGAATGTTATCTTATGAAAATTGAGATGTAGCAGAATAAGGGGGTCGTATCATAGATTTGTGAAGGTACGAGACCCTTGCATAGGCCCTGATTATGAGTGAAAACTTCTCAGTAAAAGGCAGGGAATTTACTAGACAGATTCTTGATACATATTGTGTGGATAAAGTAATTACTGATTGGGTGTTTCACATCTTAATCATCATTCGATCTGAACAGTCTCATATATATATATATATATATATATATATATATATATATATATATATATATATATATATATACTACAGGGCATAATTATTAGTCCACCCAGTGTTTAAAAAAATGATGTATTGCATACTGTTTTTTAGTATTTATTGTCAAGTGAATAATTGTAAATGAAAATAGAAGGGTTCTTTTGTTAATAATGCACAATTATAAGTATTTAATAATTATCTACATATAGCAGTTTCATCAATGAAAAAGTGAAGAAAATTTAGGGTGATTCGGACGAGTTCATCTTTGATTCCTTGCCTTGTAAAATTTTTCAAATTAATAATAACAAAAGAATCATTCTGTTTTCATTCACAATTAACCACTTGACAATAGTATGAAATACATCATTTGTTATCTTAAAAATCTTGGGTTGTCTAATAATTATGGCCGGTAGTATATATATATATGTATATATATATGTCCGTGTTTTATGCTTAGTGTCTTTGTAAGTAATCGTTGGCTTGAGAGTGAGAGCGATAGAGAATCGAAGAAAGAAAGAGTGAGAGAGAGAGAGAGAGAGAGAGAGAGAGAGAGAGAGGAGTTGAATTGGTGCAAATTCCCCTAAGAGAGTCTGTCCAAAACCCCTATGTCTAAAAATGAGTTATTATATAAGAATGTGTCTAATATGGCGAAAAGTTTACGGTTGTGTGTCTGTGTGTATATACATCATCGTCGAAAAGTATCGCATACAGTGTGCATCTCTTCGTTTGCAACTTTAAATTCGTGATATTTTTTCTCTGATAAATAATAATGACTTTTGAGTGTGCATCTATATTTTGGCAAAGACGTGTAACTGCGTACATAAACGGATAGGCGTGGAGGCATCGTGTACACAGACGTGCGCATGCGTACATACTAGTACATTTGAAAGAATGAGAAAAATTACCTCCAGACACCACGGAAACACACACACGCACACATATATACAGTACTGTGCAAAAGTATTAGGACAAGAACTATTTTATCTTTTATGAGGCATCAAAATAATTGCGACAATTTACCAATCGCACCTAGTATATATATACAGTACTGTGCAAAAGTATTAGGACAAGAACTATTTATGAGGCATCAAAATAAAGTTTAAAATCCCCCTTCTCCAAACACTTTTGCACACTACCGGTAGTGTGCAAAAGTATTAGGACTGGAGTGATTTTTCTAAAAATCTCACTGAAATTCTAATACAGGTTGAAAAGCCAAACCTTTGTAATAATTATTTAACTAAAAACGAAGAGGAAAGAGGGCTTCGGAATTTGAATTGCCCCCCCACAAAACTCTGACCTCAATCCTATTGAACGTCTATGGGATATTTTGGATAAAAAATAAATTAATATATCTGATGTCACTTTGCAAAACACATTTTCGAAACAAAAACAAGCTGCTTGGCAGGAGATACCATTAGATACATTGAAGAAGCTTGTGACGTCAATGCCTGACAGAATGAAGGCTGTGATCAAAGCAAAAGGCTATTATACTAAATATTAAATTTATTTTGTAACAAGGGTTTTTCTTCTTAAAGCATCTGTTGAGTAAATTAAAAAAAATTACTTTAATTAAACTGTTTATTTTCTGTCGCTATACTTCATAAAGATAAAATAGTTCTTGTTCTGATACTTTTGCACAGTACTATATATATATATATATATATATATTTCTCTATTTTTAAACGAGTTGTTACGAGACAGAGGTTTCTACCAGGAGTGGTGTCTTCAGGCGATTTTCAATAATATGGTAGAAACCTAGGTCGCGTAATAACTCGTTTACAAATGAAAAATATTCAAAAGTTCTACAATGTAATTGTATTGAACACTTTTTAATACAAATGTGCACTGGTCTAATTTAATTATGACCAAAATTTAAGTAATTAAATA
>JBBBDQ010030175.1:687500-755839 GCA_037127315.1 Ascarosepion bandense
TATCAAAAGAAGACACCTTGGATTAAAAATTATTATTATTATTATTATTATTATTATTATTATTCTGATGATGATGATGATGATGATGTTTCGAATTGTATTTGGAAGTGGGGGAGTTATTTGTTGACAATATGTTTTATTTTTAAAAAAATTTCATTCGTAGATCTAAACGCTATTACGAAACAAAGAAAAATGTCCTTAGAAACAAAAAAAAAATACTAAACATTTTTTACGTAATCTCAGTCATCCTATATGGCAGGGAAAGCTGGACATTCTCTTCTCATCAGATGAAGAAGAGACTTGAAGCAACAGAAACGTGGTTCTACAGAAGGGTGCTGAGAATGTTATGCACCGAACAAGTGAGCAACGACGAATTTTTATAAAAAACCGAAACGAAAAAGACATTTATACTTAATATCCGGAAGAGAGGATTGAAATTATTAGGGGGCATAATGGGCAAAGGGTGTTTGGAAAATTTGATACCTACAGGACAGTTTGAAGGCCAGAGGTACAGAAGGAAACAGTGCATGACCTACTAGGAGAGTTTGAGCAAATTGATGGCGGAACAGAGTTTAGGAGAGATAGCAAAAAGACAATATTTATCAAAAACAACAAAGACCCGGAAATTGTGGAGAGTCATGATAACCCGCGTTCTGAAAAGATAGGGGACAAAGAAGAAGAAGAAGAAGAAGAAAAAATTAAATGACAAGTATTCTTAAAATGCAAACAGGGTTGATTAATTAATATTTTTTACGGCTTATCAACCCTTTGTGTGTTGTTTAAATATAAAACACATTTGGATTGTAAGATTTTTTTTCGAGTGAATATTACATGAACAATTTTCGATAATAATGATTTTTCTAGGTACAAGTCCTACTATTTAACCCATAGTTGGGGAAAGTTGGATTCATAACTTTCTTAAAGGGTATTTTGCGATTAAGCAAATGTAACAAACCCGACAGGAGTTGAAACTTGGCTCTCTTTTTTTCTTTTTAATTCCGAGCTCAATAGAAGCATGGATACGCATCTTCTGAGAATGTATTATTAATTGGTGCGATATTGTTTTTGTTTTGTTTTATAGTCGCGTTTTTTTTTTTTTGTTTTTTTTTATTTGCACTAACGTGCCGCTGAGGTTGTGTGTGCATTTTACAGTTTCTTAATTTGCAGGTGTTTGGAGATATGTAAGACTTTTCGGAACAAGGTATGCGCCTTCGTGCGAATGTCTACGGTGACCTGTGTGTTTACGCACCTTGGATTTTTGTTGAGACTCATGGAATGACAGAAGGGAGTAACTGAAGGGCGGACAAGTTCCGGCGTAGCAGCGTTCAACCTTGTGTCAAAAGAAGAGTGCCTATATTACGACCGCGTATCTATGCGTGTGTGACGATCTCTCTATTTGTCTGGTTGGACGTAATTTGAAGCACCGAATCTCTCCCTTTTCTTCTGCTGTTTTGACGACATCAAGAAAGAAAAAAAAAAGAACAAAAAACAAACACACACACACATATATATATATATATATATATATATATATATGAATAGAATAAGTAAAGAACAAGTAGGAAAAAAGTGTGTTTAATCAATCTAACATGTTTTATTTATAACAAGTTTCTTTAGAGATTAAAAGACGAATAATTTCAAAAAATCCCAGAGACAGTATGTTGATAATTGTGTTGTGAGGTATAGTTTAAAACACTTTTTATTTACTGTCTCTCGGATTTTTAAAATCATTAGCATTTAAATCTCTGAAGAAGCTTGTTATAAGTGAAACATGTTATTGTTAAAGACACTTTTTCCTACTTGTCCTTTTAGTTATTCTATTCATCTTGTCTGATTCCGATACATATACATATATATATTCATCTCATCTATTTAAAATCCAAAAAGATAAAATCCCAAAATCCGATTCTATTAATATTAATTTTATTAATATTGATCCAGGTGGAGGGCTAGATGTAAATATTATTACAGAGCCAAATAAAAAGTAATATATATATATATATATATATATATATATGTGTGTGTGTGTATAGAAGCACTTGGTGATGTGCTTATTAGTACACACTACACAGTCGTCTGCTTACATTTTTTTTTTACAATTGTAATCATAAAATAAATTAAGTTTGTTTATATAATAACTTGAATGTATATATATTTTCTGTTAAAACAAAGTTTTTTTTAAAAATACATTAATCTCTCTCATATATATATATATATATATATATATATATAATGTTGGATTGTACTGAATCCATTTTGAACTCAGATGTCTCAGTATTTCCTTATACAAGAACGACTCCAGAGAAATGTCTGGGGTGTCCACGCATGTGCTTGTATACGTGTGAGGAAGGGGTTGTTTAGTTACATATCTGTGTGTGTGATTCATTGACGAAGGCATGCCTCTGTGTTGCTACCTGTGTATTTGTGGGTGTATGCGTTAGGGTGATTATCGCAGAGAGAAAAATATGTGGAAGCCCTCGTATGCTTGTGTTTGTGAATGTATTTGTGAGAAAGAACTGGTAGCGTTATCGTGTATGCGTGCGCGTTTGATGCGGAGGCTCGAGTGCATAAGATATGACGAAACATTAAAGAAAAATTTTAAAAAGACATTGAAAGGAAGAAGGTTGAAGAAAGACAAGGAGAGAAAAGAACAGAACAGTAATGTTGAAGCCGTGAAAGGTATGTTAAAATAAAAAAAATAAACAGTATGGAAAATGAATTTAAAAAAAAAAAATAAATGTGTGTAAAATACGAGAGAGAAATAAAGAAAGCATAGAATAGAAAGGGATGAAGAATTATAGAAAAACGTTTAAGTAGAACGAGATCCCCACACACACAAACCAGAAAAAAAAAGAAAGAATAACACAAGTGAAGAAGAGTGAGGCGGAGGAAGGAAGAGTAGAAGTAAAAGGAAAGTCGAAATAGGGAGAAGGAGAGCGTCTCGATTCAACGAATGAAAATATGACATTAATTAAATATTCATGAGACGAGAGAAGTCGGCGCTGTAAGTACGCATGCGCGAGGACCGACCTGCTTCAGCAGTTGTTCACAATAATGGCGACCTGGAGAGGGAATTTACTGAGATGGGCTCCTTTAATAATTGGATATTTTAGTTTCGCATCACTCGTAACATATGCAAGAGAAGGTAAGTTGGAATCGGCGAGAATTGGCGTTGAATTTAAGCGCCTCTTTGTGATAATTTGTACAGTTCTTCATTTTAAAAAATCTCTTTCTTATCGTGTCTCGTTTTGAACGCTGTCGTCTGTTTGTTCATTCGTTGTTTGTTTCTTTCTTTCTCCTCACCGCCAATAACACACTTGCTAGTTTATATAGTCAGTCAGTTGAAATTTATATTCCTCCCTCTCACTTCTGTGTTGTGCATTTTCAATAGTTCTTCTTCTGTCTCTCTACTAATTCGTCAGTCTTCGTATCAGTTCATTTACAGACTCGGTTCTTTCTTTTCTTTTAGCATTCCTTAAAGCTAACACTATCGTCAAATTTTTTCACGTCATAAAAATAAAGATGTTAAAAAAAAAAAATACCCTATCGGTTACTAACACTGATATATAAATTCTGTTTTTCATCTCTACAGTACAATCTCTCTGATATAATATAAAAATGTCATTTTTTCCCGACCCTCTGCCTTCCCATCCGCATTCTTATTTCCCAGTACATGCGATGTAACATCCATCTTCGCAAACAAATCTTCGCTTCTGTTAAGAAGACCCTTTCTACAGAAAGAAAACCACTTCCATTTCTTTGAATACCTTGTATTATCGAAACTAAATGCAATGAAATTATTTATCACATACCCTCGACGATAATGTGCTACTATTTACTTTGAAATGTTTACAGTTGATATGAAAATTATTTCGTTTTGTTTGCTGAAGAATTCGGTGTGATTTCGTTCCGAATTCTTCTGTGCCGTTTTAATTATATTAAAATAAAAATGAAAAAAAAAAACATTTATGTACATTGGGTAAAAATCCTTATCACAGTCATGTGTGGATAATTCTGGATAAACAGTGGTAAAAAGACGAAGTTGTTTCATTACATTTCAAAACAATCAGTTGTCTAACAACACTAGTCACTCACTCACTCACACACACATAAGCATAACATCAGATTGAATACAATAGACAACATTTTCCCCTCTTGTAGTAGTAGTATTGTCGGCTCGATCGACACAGAAACCTTTCGTTCACGTCCTTCTCAGACACTGTGTAGAAACATTGTCTTCCACCTAAACTACCACTTTTAGACATACGTTCTAAAAATCTGGCCTTAACAACAATTGTATATGTTATCTTAAAGTGCCATTGGTTTATCGAAAATAATTAAAACTACACATTATCCCCCACCATACCGACGCGACCCTTTGTATGTTTGTAAATAAATGCATACTTGTTGGGTTCATAACTTCCTATATATTTCTACGTTTTCAGATCTCTTTAAATAAAGTGACATTATTATTATTTTCTTCCTATGTCGGGTTGCTTGTTTAGACTACGCGATCATTTTTCGGTAGCGCCTCTCTCAGCTGATGTTTAGTAAGCGTAGATTTAGTTTTAGCACAAGGCCACACGCATAGGGGCGCCCACTGAGAATCGAAATAACTTTAAATGACTGAAAAGTTGAACTTGTTACTGTTAACCATTAGTAGAATGAAATTCTTTCTCAGCTGTTAAATAATAAAAAAAATCTTTAGACTAGCTAGAGAGAGTGTGTGTAGTCACTCTTGTTGATGGGAAGAAACCTGCCCAAAGGCAAATAGCAGTTATGTTGAGAACTGTAATTCTTTGTTTATTTATTTTAGATTTCTGTTGTATGAATATAAGTCCACAGTTCATTCTTTCTGGTATTTTAAGTAAATTAATTTTTTATTTTTTTTATGGGAGAATATCAACCGATCTATCTACCACACATACACGCACACACTTGTGTGTGTATATATATATATATATATATATATATATATATAGGTGAAGAGGCTCATCTCTTGTTCCCTGTTTAGGATGTGGTTTCCGGCTTTCTCTTTTCCAATCTTTTTGCTCTTAAGTAGCCCCCTGCACATCAGTGGCATTACTGCCTTGCTTGGGGTAATATGATTAAAAATATATATATATATATATAAAAAAAAATATATATATATATATATATATATACACAAATGAGTTGGGGAGACTCTTGCATCGTAACCAGCCTTGAACTGTAACTTTGTGTTTAACTTACCAAGACACTCTTTTTTACTCTTTCAATTCAATGTCTGATACTTTGAGAATGACGTGCATTTGATAAAAAACAAACAAACTCTATAATATAATTAAATTGAATAATTTCTGCACAACTGATTTTTTTTTTTCGGATAGTCAGATGCGATATTATGTCCCAATTTATTCCCTAATTGTCCATGCCAAATTTCGAAACCCGTCCAAACATTTGGATCGCGCCCCCTAATAATTTCTACTAGACTTCTCATAGAAAAATTCATTTGTTATGAAGTCAGGAACGTCACCTGAAAGACAGATAAGCAGGTGTGGAATCTTTACTAACGAATCAGTGGGTGGTGGGTGGATATATTTGTTATTTATTTATTTTGTATTTAGAATCCCTATAATTTCCGGGTAGAAATATGTCTACCCTCTTAATCATAAGCTATTGTTTAAATTAGATTTTTTTGAAAAAAAAAATCACTATCAAATAAATTAATGGTTGGATTTTAATTATGAGCACCTTGATATAAAACTCCGATACAGGTATTAGAAAATAATCCTTTTGCCTCACGCTAATTTTAATTTTCATAATTTTTATATGCACAAGATAGGCATTTTTAAGATCTGTTTTTTTTTTCTTTTTTTTTTTTATAAATCTTGCAAATACTTATTTATTCTGGTTAAGATCGAATCCGTCATTTCATTGACATAGCAAAAAAGTATATTCTCCATCAAGAAAAGCTTAATTCGTAAATCCTGATTTTTGGAAATCTTTCAATTTTTTTCAATCACGAGTTCTTTATGGTCTTGGAAATTATTCCGATTTATTGGAACTAGTTCTACCTTTTTCGTTTCCTAGTCGCTTTCATGTCAATTTCAATTCCGCGTAGCTCTCTTGGATATAATTCAGATTTTCTGTTTCTTTCCACTGGCAAAAAAGAATCGATGTGTACGCACACGCACAAATATTTCGACAGTAATTTCTTTTTTAATAACGAATTTTGTTTATTATCTAATTACACTAATTTAAGTGTGTGTTTAAAATGAAAGGTCGTCTCGTATGGTCCTATTTTTTTTTTTTTGGTAGCCGATAATTTTTTTTCAAATCTTTTATTTTTCAAGACTTAGTTTTATTGTTTCTCTCATTCACACTAAAAAAAAAACTAATGCATTAAGATATTTAAATTATGATTCATTCTTTTTATTTCTGAATTTAAATTTATTTCAAAATGTGCTATTTTTTAGATTGTTTTTTTTTTTTACGCAAGGAAATATCTTTTAATGATACAAAAAAAAATGATGAAACATACATGATACTCAAATGTTGAAAATAGCATTCATAACAGTAAAAAAAAAAAAAAAATGGAAAAAAATAAAAAATATCGGAACGGGAAAAAAATGGAAATTTATTTCAGAGAACCTTTGGAGTACTTGCCTACACGGACATTTTTAGCAGCAACAAAGAATTAAATTTTAAAAAAAAAAAAAGGAAAAAGACATTTACTTGTCCTTTCCAAAGATTGAACCCGCTTCTACACTATCCAACTATAAACAGAATCTCTCTTACTATTCTCGTTACAGTGGGACGCTACCAATCTTCCAGTAACATTAGATCGATAGATCTCTTTGCTTACTTGGTTGTAGTAAACGAAATCGATTCAGGACACTCACGAGGTACATCACCGTCTTACATACCCTCACCTGTCACTCGTCTATCTCCCGATTACCGATCCTACCTTTTTTTTTTTTTTTTTTTTTTTTTGTATTGGTTTCAGGTGTGAACATTTGTTGAATATATGAGGTATACCGATTGGATTTCTTGCTCTCAAAGTGAATCACATATTCGATCAGATGATTTCGCGGACATTATTACTAATCAGTTGGATCGAACATCGTCATCAAAATGATTGTTCATGGTTATGAACTTATTTCGTTGTTGCTTTTATTCGTATTAAACTGTACTGTATTTACATAGATTTTATTATAAATAATTTGAGTTAAAAAAAAAACGACTGTTTCAACCTGTTAAAAAAAAACCTCTTCACATGCGATATTCAACTCAAATTTTTAAGTGCCCACACAAATACTTCCAAAGTGCTTAATTTTGTTTGTACACAAAATCCTGCTTTACACACACACACACACACACACACACACACACAAAACACACACCATAAATGCGCGCTTACAAATTTATTTAAAACTCACTCTATTGTGTAAGTAATCTATTCAAACCTTTTAATAAGATATACGTACGTTGGATATTCATACTCGGGTACTAGTGATTGTCAAAATCAATATTGCACCTAAAATGTGGATAGGAAAAGGTACCCGTAATGGTCGCTGGATGGCTTTAGCCTTTAGAATACAAAAGAAGAAACCTTTTTAAATATTGCCATTTTAATTATGAAATTTTGATCGAACCTTATTGAAGGCCTAGAATAGGATTTTTGTGGGGACCTCGATAAACGCATGAAAAGACTTTGGCGTATTCCAGTCTGCTCATATTCAAAACTTGTACGTCGCTGAGGTTCGAACTTGAAGTAAATCGCACTATCGCTACTTTTTTTTTTTTTTTTTTTTTATTCCAATCTGACATTGGCAATTCTGAACGATTTGACGTGCTGCGATTGTCACGGGAGACTTTTATCAATTTTTTTTTTTTTTTTTTTTTTCGATCAGCATAACTTAAGATTTATTGATTATTAAAGTGTTTAAAAAATGGGGGTGGTGTCACAAGGGCCAAGACAATTCCGTGTTCAGGGTCAAAGTAAAGATCTTTTTAAGGAAAGCATTCTTCGTCGTGTGTGTTTTATGACTTTTTAATTCATTGAATCTGGTTGAAAGATAGATTTTTAGGGATTTTTTTTTTTTTGGCTCTCAATCGATAATCGCACTCACACTTTTATTCTGATGTTTCTATTTTTCCTTTAAACATAGTCAAATCGTTGAAAATTAGTTATATTATTAAATATAATCCGATAAAAATTCAGACAATTTAGTTTTCATTCTACGTATTTTCTTTCTTTTTTTTTTTTTTTTTTTTTTTTTTTTCGCAAAATATAAAAAAAATTAACTTTTATAATCAGAATCTAAAGTTGGATTTCTATTCTTGACTTAAACCCTTAACTATTGACCAGTTGTAATACCAGTGTTTATGCAAGTTTTCTTTTTCAGGAAAAACGAAATGCAAAACTTGTTTAGACTTCAACACAATTTTCACTAGCTGCTCAACATGAATTTGAATTAATAAAAAAAATCTAGTCTTTTTTTAGTGTCTGAATTCTGGTTTTTAACTTAATCTAACAAAAATATATTAAAAATAACCTCGACACATTTTGGCCTATTTAGAAATTAGCATAATAATGTTAGTCTGAACAGATTCTCTTGTTTGTTTTTATTGTCTTGCGCTAAATAAAAGTATTTAAAGTCGTTTAGTTTGAGAATGAAGCAACCAAATTTTTGTCTGTCTCAATATTTAATGCAAATGTTACTTAGATAAGGACTATAATATAATTTTATTTTGAAATTTAAGGTATTAGATGCGAAAATTCTCAGATTTTTTAAAATTACAATTACATTCAAACTCTTCCTTTTTCCTATTTATGGATATCAAGTGCTTCGCTTTTTTGAATATTAGATATTAAAAAACAAAAAACAAAAGAAAAACCTAATGTCAGTTCGACATATTATGGCAACTGCTGTAATTTTATTATCCCTTATTATCGAAGAAATACCGTAGAATGCTTTTCTCTCTCTGTATTATGAATAATTTAATTCGTGCAAAGTTTTCTCGTAAAACCAAATAAAGAACCTTCCTCTCCATTTCGCTTGGCAGTCTTCGACGTTTATACAACTTAAATAGATTATCTACTTATACATAGACGTTCACAGATAACCAAAAAAAAAGATAAAACGAACTTTATCCCTTGGTATACACACAAATATATCTCTGTAGACAGCATAAAACCAGTGAATTAATGGATTCTAGGTTTATTTTTTTTTAATTCCTGAAGGGATCCAATCAGTTAAATTAGTTTGCTATTTTCTGCAGGTGTGTATGTGACAAGATCTTCAAAAATAGCATTGTTTTGAAAAATGTCTAGCTATATACATGGATCCCTCTTGCAATACTATGCCTTACAACACAGTGTTGTTAGTATTTCAAAAGTTCATATGGCTTTGAGGCAAACTTTTTCATCAACTATTAATGTGTTTATGCATAATATATATATATATATATCTTTTATTTTAAATGTTATTTTAAGTAATAAAATAATTTCATTAATTCGTCATATATATATATATATATATATATATATATATGTGTGTGTGTGTTTCTATTTACTGAAATTTCTTCGGCTAAAATCAAGCCGGGAACTTTCCAACATATCGTATGTGTAACTAATACAGTGATTGAAAAAGTAACTCCCTATTTTATTTGATGGACTCTCTCGTCTTGTAAAAATTATAGTTAGACGGGAGAGTCTATCATGCATAAAATAGGGAGTTACTTTTCAATCGTATATATAAAATCAGTATCACTCCAAGCAAGGTAATAAAGCCACTAAAATGCAAGGCGTCATTGGGTGTGGAAGAACTAGAAACAAAAACACTTATATATATATATATATATATATGTTTGAGATGCACACAAATTTGTTTATATTTGCTAAATTTTCTGTTGAGCTGATGTGGTTTTGCTGATCAACTTTCGGTAGTAGATAACCACCATGTAAATATATTGGGAAGGAATGCGTCTACACTGACAGCTAGATGAATTCACACGTACGAAAGGAGGAGAAGAAGAAAATTAGTGCCTGTTTCGGGCGCTAGCGAAATACATTGAATGACCAAGTTTGTTTGTTTTTAATCTGATAACATTTGAACCATGTTTAATTGCTCTGTCGAAGTTCGATTTAGTTTCTGATCAGGCATTCAAGAAAAACCTGTCATTACTTTTTCACCAATTCCTTTTTTTATGTTCGACTCTCTAGCTTGTATTATCTGGAAAAAACATATATTGACAAGGGAACATATCGCTACATGGTTTCTAGTAGTCTGCAGTTGAAAGATGTTTACTGCAAGCACCTTAAATTCTTATCAGAAAGGAGTACTTCAAGGAGTACTCAGTTCGTTTCGAGGTCACTGATTTCTTAAATTTATTTTCTTAATTCTTTGTCAACCACTAAGAATTTATATTCCTACTAAATTCGCAATCCACTGTTTTGAAAGTTTAGATTTCGGGAAGACATTATAATTAGCGATTTTAAATTGTCTAGCATTTCTGATTATATTATTGTCCACGAACGCGACAAAGGCTGGAAGTTTGAATTTTAAATCTGGAATATTCTCAACAATCTTAAGTTTATCGATCCTCGAATGGATACATTTTTTAAATAGAAGCTTTGATATGCCAGCCGAATTCATTGCATTCACTTTCGCGCAAATACCCTTGGGAAAGGTATTAATCCGTCTATTCTTTCCAGTTATGGGTTAAATAACAGGACAGATTGGGTTCTATAGCCTTGGTCGGCAACCAGTCTACCGCAGAAAGCAATGGTAACCTACTGCGGGATAATCTTCTGCCCAGTCAGTCATGTCTCTTTCGAGACATGATCGCCTAATCGTGTTTCACGTATGGCACTTAACTGACTGACTGAATATAATAGTTGGTATAATGATTAAGGCTTCTAGTGGTCATAAAGTGGGGGATCATTTTATTACTTCATAACAATAGGAAACCGATCCCCCATTGATTACTACATAATAATATAATACATTTCTTTCCCCTTTAGGTATGAGTCAAATAACAGGACAGATTGGGTTCTATTGGGTTCTATAGCCTTGGTCGGCAACCTCTCTACCGCAGAAAGCAATGGCAACCTACTGCGGGATAATCTTCTGCCCAGTCAGTCATGTCTCGAAAGAGACATGATCGCCCAATCGTGTTTCACGTATGGCACTTAACTGACTGAGTGTTTAACTTAAATATTTCAGTTTCTTGTTTGCTTGGCAGTTTTGTGATTGGTTACACAATATTTGTGCGTGTGTGTCTCTACTCGATACCTGGAAAATGTATAAAATCGGTTGTTTATCTGCGTGCGCAAATTTTAAACAAATGTGCATAATAAAAACATTTTTATAGTTTATATCTGCCAGTATATTTCGTCCACATTAGCAGTAATAGATAGTTTGTATATAAACACTTAAAAAGTGTTTTTGTTTTTTCAATCTTCACTTTTCTTGGTATTTTGTGATTTATAAAGCAACTATTTCGTTAATGAATTTTATGAGTTTGTTTATTCGTCTCTAGCTAATTTTTGGACTGAAATTGGAAAGTATCCTGGCAACTAGATCACAGCTTGGTAGCAAAGGGAAATAAATAAGCAATTTATAAAGAAGAGTAAGAAAATTTGATGCTGTCATTTTACAGCATGGTCAGATCTCTCAAAGAAATGTCTGTGCAGCACAGAGGAAAGGGTGTCGGCCAGGGCTATGCCGAAGATCATATCTAGCATTATTTAGAAGCAGAAAAAAAATGCAGGGTGTAAATTTTTTTTTTTTTTTTTTTTTTTTTTTTTTTTTTTTTTTTGTATGTATAAATCTTTGAATTATAGTCGAAGGTTTGGTTTAATCAGTGTGTGATTCCAATCATGAAACTCCTTTTTAAACCCTTTCACAATACTACGGAAACACATTCAAACTAAGTCTCGGATAGGGCGAACCTTTTTTGAGTAGTAGATACAATAGAGACCTATCTGCTGTTGTCGTAGCAGTAATGATAATGTAGATAGTGTTTTGATCAATATTATTAAAATTTGTTTTTCTCCAAAAAGCAGACATTTCTTATAAAAGCATAGATTTAACCATCTCGTTTTATTTTATTTATTTTACATGATCTCATTTTCTAGATTTAGTTCATTATCAAAGCACCTTGCTCGACTGTCGCTTCTATTTTCGCTTTTTTGTCATATTGACTTCATTTTTTTTTCATTTTTTATTTTATTGTTTGTAATAATCCCTGTTTGATTTTTGATCATCTGTCTTTGCAACCTATTTGAACCGTCTTTCTTTCTTGACGTTAGACTAGAAAAATAATATTGAATGACGGAATGTTTATAAGAACCCATTTAATTTCAAGAATAAAGTCTACTGTATTCTCTTTTAATCCGTCCTTATATTAATATTAAAAGTAGCAAAGATCAAAACGTAAGTAGAAATGACAGGTAAAAAAAAGAAAGAAAAGTTAGGTGATTGAATATTTCACTTATAATGGCGATAGTGTAGGCATTTTCAACTGTCATCGCAGCAGCTATAGTAGTGGAAGTAAACATTTTTTTTTTCATTACTTCTTGAATAAATTCGATTTTAGAAGTAATATGCACAGGGATGGATAATTTGGTAAAAGATTAAGGAAAACTGCCTTCATCGCAGCCCCGGGAATTACCTACCAAAAGATAAAAATAAAAATCTGACGACTCGCGGTCATTCCATCGTAGGAGCAGTCGTAGTAGTTGCAGCGTCTTCATAAACCTATTCGAAGCGAGTCGCTTGCTGCTGTCTAGGTAATCCATAGTATGAAATCCGGAAAATATTTCCACACACACACATAACGAAGGATCTGTGTTTGAGTTTAAACTAGAGGTAGATGTTTGTTCGCTCATACCTTCCCTATCATCAGTAACAAACCCGTGAAATAGTCCAGGTAAGGCGGACAGAAAACTGCCCTTTCTGGAAGAACCTTTTTAAAACGTTTTTTTTTTTCTTTTAGAAATAATCAAATCATATTTTTAAAATCGTTTTATCTTTTTAGAGATAAAAAAAAACATTAATATTTGTTTATGGAATTTATTTTTTATTTTCCCCTTCCAAAGAGTAGTCGAGCATATTTTGTAGATTGCTTAGCAATAAGTTTTTCTTCATGTCTCTCTCTGTTCGGAATGTCTTTTTTAAATATCCCAGCAAAGGTCTTGGATAAAGCCGCGAGTTTAAGGATTTTTTGAAGACACGCTATTCTTGAAGTTTTACTGATAGATATGTGCATTTAAATGTTGGTTTAATTCTCGTATCAAATAATTTACTGTTTGTTTCACCGGAAGTGCTGTTTCAATCATCAAATATTCGAGTATGGCTTCCTTCAAGTGTATTGCTTATGAAGATTTAGAATAAAGCTCTCACGAACAAAAACTTTTCGAATAAGGACTTTCCAATTGGAACGTTTTAATGCGTGAATTTATATTAAAGATATGAATGTCAGGATTTTGAATTCTAGCAAATGAATTTTAATTAGAATTTTTTTCCGGCGAAGAATTTTAAAAAGGATTTCTTTTTCATTTAAGATTTGCTTAAAGATAATATTAAAAAATATTTCTTTAAATGGAAAAATAAAGGAAACCGATTATTTATTTTTATTTTTATTTTTTTGCTATGAATATAATTTATACATTTTATAAAGTGAATTTTTTTTGTAGGGGGCATAGTTGAATAATTAAAAAAAATCAGTAATTTATTTTATTTAATTAAATCTGATTCCATTTCTATAAAAAATAAATGTTTCTTGGTTTATTTATTCCGCAAAAATGTCATTTTCTTTTACGCACATACAAGATCATACAACGTTGAAACAATTCTCGTACGATCAGTGTAGTTAAGCAACGTTAAGTTTGATCAGTAAGTAGATGGGTGACCGCTTGGGAATATCAAGTGCTGTAAGTTTGGAAGTGCGGGTGGTGTAATTGATAACGGTTCTCAATTGGAAATCGAAGAGTCGAGTTCGATATTGGGGAAAGGTGTTAATTCATATCATCTCCTCTCAATGATGGGCTAATTATTAGGGCTTTTATCAACAAATCCTTATTAACTCTCCTAAAAAAAAATAAAATAAATAAAATCTAAAAATATTTTCTGTCTTTAAATAAACTGCAAATGGCTGATAAACCGTAAAAAAAAAATCCTTCGGTCATACAACCACTCTCGTGTATTAAAGATATTTCAAATTGTCAGAAAGCCCTTAAAAAAGAAATTCAGAATATATTGAAAAACTGGAAAACCTTAATTATACAGACGAAGTTTTTTTGTCAAATAAGATATATGAACAATTATTTTTTTTTTTGTAAGGAAATTAGTATACTACCGTAAAAAAGATGACAAGGTTATTTGTACAACATTTCTGTGTCTGAGAAAAAATAAGCACGTACATAGTTTACTAAAGAAATAAGTAATTTTTTTTTAATCCAATAGATTTGATTTGTATCATATTTTAGTGTCTACTCGTTTTTTAGCAGACGTTTATTTATTAAACAGTAAATTTATCATCCACCGGCCTAAATATTTGAGACATCAAAAAAAATATGCCATAGAGTATATATTTTCCTTTAATAAGACGTCAGGCTGATAGACAAAAAATAAATATACTGTTTAATAAATAAATGGGCGTCTACAAAAAGATGAGTATCCACTAAAAATAACATTTAAGGTTATAAAGATGTATTTGTTTAAATGAACGTAAGACTTTGAGTACATTCTTTGGAAAGAAATCTTTGTATCCATGTGTTTAATATGATCGTTGTAAACCTATCTTTACTTGTAAGCGTCTCTGTAATTTCTTTTATTTATTTATTTTTTCTAGATTTTATAAGTACTTTTAGATTTGCATTTAATTTTTATAGCCAAACCTCCAGATTTAAAAAGAAAAAATCGATATATTAAAAAAAAAAATGCTATTACGCTGGTGTATTGATATGTCGGTTGCTTGCATACTTCAAGGTCGGAGGTTCGAATCTAAGTAGGGTACATTTCATTAGAAGTATTTTTTTATTTTTTTTCGTTGATTTCTCCATCAATAAGATATCTACTCTACTATTCCATGTGGAGAACAGATCGATTCGGACCATTCCCAAAAGTATTATCGTGAAAGTGAGCACAACACAGACAGGTTTCGATCCCTGTTCGTCGATTTCATTTTGTGTTAATAACCGTCACCCAGTCCCTGAATAGCATTTTTCTTTGATAAATATAAATAAGTACTTTAAAGTGGTCTCATAAGCCAATCCAAATGATACCCCCTTTCTATTTGCTATCAGTCTAGTCCATTTAAAATCCTATAAATGCCAATTGTAACTTTTGTCGGAATACGTCCTTCAAGGTCTGCTTCCTCCCCGGCGCTTCAGTAATAAAAGGGGTTTTAAAAGCTAAGCCTCTTGATCTCCAACAGTCTTCTCCTCTCTTTCTTTTACGTAATCAATTGATCTTTGGTATTCCCCTGTTGTGGTCTTAGACTGGCCATTCTTTAAAAAGCAATACTGTTAATCCGTAATACCCAAATAGACGCTTTCTGTGTTCGTCTTTCTCAATAATAGAAAAAGGATTTCTCGTATCAATTGCACGAATCATATTTTCTGAATTAAATGGACGTTATCCTGCAAGCCTGGGCTTCCAAAGAGGGGACAAGTTTTAAAGTATTTGAGCCAAGGTTACTTAGCGTGTTCCGGAATAATATGTCTGAGAGCACAAGTAATTTTTGTCTCGTGTTAGATGGAACATGTCCATTAAATAAATAAACGTCTTGTTCAGCATACAATATATATAGGTGGCCAGGTTTCAACATCAAAAAAACAAAAAAAAATTTATGGCGTTCTGATTAGGTTGGTTAAATATTTTCTGTATATGTGAGACTCTAAGAATATTTTTTTTCCTTTTTGAAAATCGGCAACTTATGCACAATTTACAATAGTCAATGTTACTGCAAACAGCTCATGAATTTACAAAAAAAAAAGGTGCAGGACAAAGGAACATTTTCCGCGTCTGATATGTGCTGTGTTCCTTTAGGACGTTGGAGATCATGGCCCTCCACACCCCCCCCTATCTTTTGTTGCTTTTAATACCCCTTCTGTTTTCCCACTCAATCCCCGTTAGACAACGTTAAAACGAAAAAAAAAAAATTCGAATGCATGAAAAACAAAATTTAACAGACCTTTCTTGGCCATCTTTTTTAAAAATAGGCATTCATTAGATATTGAAAATTACCCAAATAAGCAACTATTCAGAGTTCACTTTATGCAAGGCTCTCGAGCCCCTCGAAATACTGGGTGTAGAGGAAGAGGCACAGTCTACGGGGATACGTAGGGAAGATAATTGTTAATGCAACACTTGAACAGGTTGTTTGCAGTGATCGCGGAAGCAATCACTTGGGAGTCTGTTCGCTAAAATGTGCAGAGCTGTGAAGGCTAGAAGTTGTGGAACTACCTTCTAATGAATGTTGCTTAAAGATTTTTCCATGTTAATAGACATAGAGCGACGAGAAGCGTGCAATGTTTCCTCTGGAGAAAGGGGGTGTGGAATGAAAAGTAATTTTGCAGCGACAAGGATGGTGGTACACACACACACACACACACACACACACACACACACACACACACACGCATGATAGTTAAATTATCGAATTGACGCAAAAATGAAAATAACACAAATATCTCATTTTAACAGATATGTTTATGTAATTTTAGTAAATATATCTTGAAATACTAAGAATAAATTTATTCAATAAAATTACCAATGTCTTAAGCTATAGTCTCCAAGCTACTTTGGAATCTCTTGCAGCTCTTTTAGATGATCTCCTTGATTAAGTTGGGAAGTGTCACCATAGTCCTTTCCTTCAGTTAATTTTTTTTTTTAACAAGGGGTTTTGTTGGTCTCTCGCTCAATTGAGCCCCACACTTAACCAAGAAAGTCAGGTGTCTAGATCTAAGGGGTTATGTGGTCGCAGAAATTGTCTGACGCTCATGACTTAGTTCTCTTGCTTGCGTGGCATGGTGCAGTCTTGTTGCCAGACAGTGTCGTCCAGCGGCCATCCTCTTGACCCAGGGTAGCACCATCTTCTCGATGTAGGCCGCCATGTTTTGTCTGGTGCCCTCACCAACAAATTCGCGACTTATGTTCTCAGCAGAACGATCAGTGAGTTTCCGAGGTGCCGTACCTTCTTAATCATCATTAGACTCCTCGAACTCTTTCAGAATCCTGTACACTGTCCCCAGATTGACACCCACACACTCTGAAATGGTCGTATTCTCCCGGTACGAATACCAAGGCAGTACAACATACCGTTTCCAAATTTTTGGCGTTGTTAATTACGGCATGCTGCTTTTTTTTTTTCACAGACGGTGCCCAACTGACTCTACTATACTGTGCAGTCAACAAATTCAAAAACAAACAACACCCATGCGCGAAATTAAATATATAAAATAGCTACAAATTGCCCATTGCACTAATATATATATATATATATATATATATATATATATATATATATATATATTCAGATACTTTAATCCAAGTGAAAAAAGCAGGTATACCCCGTGGGGATTTTCACATCGAAATGGTCATTCAACATCATTGAGTTAATCCTTTTTAATTATATATATATATATATATATATATATATATATATATATAAATTTTCATTTGTGAAAGTTATTACGCTCGATACAATTACATTGTAAAACGTTTGAATATTTTTCATTTGTAAACGAGTTAATGAAAAATATTCGAAGTTCTCAATATAACTGTATTGAACACTTTTTCATCCAATGTGCACTGGTCTAATTTTCTTATGACCAAAAACTAAGTTATATATTTATATATATATATATATATATATATATATAAAAGCAGCTACCTTAATCTGTGCATATTGCAAGGGCTTCAAAAATGACTTTAAAATGTCTGAAATACAAGACCTAATAACGGTGTTGTTAATATTTGTAACCTTCATATGGCCTTGAGCCAAACTTGTTCAACAATTGTTAGCGGATGTATACTTTCAAATGTTGTTTTTAGTAATGCGAATATTGGATTAAAAAATAAATTAATTCTTTTGTAGTGTAGTATATACATTCTCTCTCTCACACACACACACACACACACACACACAGAGGGAAGATCTCTCAGTTACGCTACTATGTTTTTCGTTCTTTCGGTATCGTCAAATGATTTGTTTCCATGAGTACTTTCTAATACAACTGTTTACTGGTCTAATTCAATTTAAATTTGACCTATAACACTTATATAAGCGTCCAGTTGTTATTGAATACACAACTGAACCTAGGTAACTTTTTTTTTTTTTTTTTTTTTTTGAATGTTACTTCGATATATTTTTATTTTGTAGTGAATACAAACAAGAAATTTCGGTATCAAATTTTTTAAACCAACTTTTACGTAAATAACATTTACCTCATCGATTAGACAATGAATATAAATTCAATCAATCCAAACCAGTTTACGCTTTGGTAAAATTCTGCTTCCTCTGTGTTGAATAGTTTAATGTAAAAGTTCTTCCTTAAGCAAGTATTCCACAACAGAGGCATATTCCATAAAAATGGTAAGACACGGAAAAACACGAAGTTAAAGAATTAAAGCAGTTGTTTATTTCGCCCCCTTAAGAATTCTGTTTTAAAAAATCGTTTATTAAACTGTATTACGAAAATATCGAAAAAATGCATTTAAATATCAAATACATCTTTAAGTTTAATCTGTTGATTATCTGTGTATATGCGTAAAATAACCATTGAAAGCAAAGGTTGAAATATGAGTATATCCATCACAATGTGCGGGTGGTGTGACACTTATCGACGCAAAAAACCTAAATAGAATCGAAGATCCGAGTTCAAACTTGGTGTGTGTTTCGTTCACATTTACACTAATGCCCTTGTAAAAGGTATGAATTTCTCTTCTCCAAACAGGGATAATTTGTAAGATATACTAGGATCATTAGCCTTGGATAACGGTCAATCTAACGCGCTTCATTATACAAACTCTAGAGAATGCCTTGGTTAAACTGCTGTATTTTCTAAGAAATTCTGACAATTATCAAGTAATGATGTAAAGGAATTTAAGAGATTAATGATCTATTGTGGGCGGAAGCGAGTTGGTGTTCATTTATCTCTCTTATATATATATATATATATATATATATATATGCATTAGTTTTTGGTCATAATTAAATTAGACCACTACACAGTTGTATTAAAGTGTTCAATACATTTCGATTTAAAACTTTTGAATATTTTTCATTTGGGAAAGAATTATAGGATTCAACCTTTCGTTATTTTCAGGGGATTTACAGCAACTGATTTTTTTTTTTATTCACAAACACACGAACAAGGATTTTTTTTAATTCACGAACGTGCGGCTGGAAAAAAAATTTTTTTTTCAAAATTAGGGAGGAGTTATTCAAGAATCTTACAACACACACTGTATGTATGTACATACATATATATATATATATATATATATATATATATGATGAAAATGTTAGAGAATTCTGTACAAATATTGCTTTATAGACAAAATAAGATTTGAGAATGCACCTGATGTTTCATGTTTATATCTAATAATTTATATATATATATATATATATATATATATAAATTAAAGCGAGGCTTAGATGTAGCACAAGGACGACAGTATGGGGTAGCCAGTGCGAATCGAACTCACCACTCGTAATGGGTTCTAGCGAGACAAGCTTGCTAACCATTACGCCACATATTATATATAACTAATGTGCACCCAATACAAGGCCCAAAAGCCACTTAAAGTCAAGGGTTACTCTGTGGTGTTGTATTAGCGTAAGGAACGGCAAGTTTTTGGAGCTATGTCGGTAAGATAACTGCTAACCCGAGACTTAAAGAGGTGAAGATTTAATTAGCATTTCCGAGTTGAGTAGAAGAGCTTAGAAGGAACTGGAAACTCAATTATAACAGGAAACCAGGGATAAATCCTTCTTGTTCAAACGACATGGGAGGAGCGTGAACCGAGCAATAGACGAATCTATCTACTCATTTCGTTCTCTTAAAGATACTTAAAACTGCTGTAATATTTTTCTTTCTCTCTAAAAGAATTTCATATATCTAGTTGGTAGGTTTCTCCTTGCGTTTTCTAAATGATGAAATTTATTTAAAAACTGCGATAACTTGTTTTGTTATATTCTAGTAAATAGTAATCGATATACATTGAATGAGTGTTTGTAAAATGTGATCAGCAAATTATTCATTTATTTTATATTTCTTTTGACGACCACAACAATTTTCCAGTAAGGTATTAGTAACGCAGCACTAACCTATGTAAGTGCGCGCTCTACCATTTGCAACAATTTATTGATTAATCTAAGCAAGTTTTCAGGATTGTGGTACATAGTTTTATAGTTTTAGCAATTAAAATGTCTCTCCGTGCATTTGTTTATCTACATCAAGTGGTGATTTTACGGCGGGGGGTCTAGAAGGGGCCATGGTCGCTTTCTCCAGAATTTTGGTTGCCTCCACCAATACTTTTATAAGGTTGAAAAATTTATGTAACTGATCAGTCTTGGATTTTGAAAAGATTTGATTTTCAGCACTTTTCCCTCTGCGTTTTCTCTTTCATTTTAGAGTCAAAAGGAAACGATATTATTTAAATAATTTTCTTATTTCAAAGTAGCTTCTTGATCGTATGGTCAGATTTTACCAAAAACAAATTCATTTTATTTATTTATTTATTTATTTATTTATTTATTTTTTTTTTTTTTTTTTTTTAGCTGATTTTTGAAAACTCATAGAATTTTGTTCAATTTCATTGCATCGTTGCTTTATTTCCGCCCGCATTTTTTTTTCTCTCATTTATTTTTTGTGCTTCAAAAACGAAAAAAAAAAATCAGAACAGGTAAATCACACTGTTCTTCTAGTATTGACGTCAATATTAACCCTTAGATTTTGTTTTGAAACTAACCTCTGTGTCTTAAACAGATTGACAGTGGAACAGAGGGCAACTCCACCACTATGAATGAAAAGTTATTCCGTTTAATTTAGTGTAGTAACATACTCAATAGATGTGTGTTGTGGTGCAGTGGATATCGACTCGGAACGACAAATCGGAGAGCCGATTTCGAATTCCACTTGAATTCCTTGCATTCACTTACGCACAAATACCCTTGGGAAAGGTATTAATCCATCTCTTCCTTCCAGTTATGGGTTAAATAACAAGACAGATTAAGTTCTATAGCCTTGGCTGGCAACCAGTCTACCGCAGAAAGCAATGGCAGCCTACTATGTGATAATCTTCTTTCGAGACATGATCACCCAAGCGTGTATCACGTATGGCACTTAACTGACTGAATATAATAGTTGGTAACATGATTAAGGTGTCTACTGGACATAAAGTGAGGGACCGGTTCTCTATTGTTATGAAGTAATAAGCTGATCCCCCAATAATTACTACTTAATAATATAATACATCTCTTATCCCCTCTAGCTGTGAGTCAAATAACAGGACAGATTGTTCTATAGCCTTGGCTTGCAACCAGTCTACCGCGGAAAGTAATGGCAACCTACTGCGGGATAATTTTTCTGTCCAGTCAGTACAGGTTTCTTTCGAGACATGATCACCCAAGCGTGTATCGTGTATGGCGCTTAACTGACTGAACATTCAAACTCATTCTTAAATTGTGCATACGATTGTGGTGTAAGTATGAAAATAAAAACGCGGCTTGAGTTTGAACCCCACTCTCCCAACTTTCAGAGTTCCTCAATCGCCACTGTCTACATCCAGCTTGTGACTTGCAGGTTCTCTGATCTTCTCCTGCTTATCGTGCTCATCAGATCGATCGCAGTACCACCCCACCCCCGATCTATTTATCGATTGATTTATCAGCTGAGCAGATCTGCGACTTCTCTTCAGTGCAAAGCCAAAAGTCTATCAGCCATCTACTATTTAGATCTTCACGCACAGTACTATCGATCTGTTCTTCAGATCTATCAGTGTATTTCTCACAAGTTTCTACCTGCAACTACCTATCTGGTATATCACTGTTTCTCTGCTACAACCAGAGCGTTTTCAATTCTGGTATCTGTCTTGGAATTTTTGGATCCATCGCAAAATCGATAATCTCGTCTTTTGGCCCTGAGTCAAATATACGCTGTCATTACATCTCTCAATAGCTTCAGGTTTTATTAGTAAAATTCGATCGTATAAAAGAAAGCGCTAAATGCTTTTGTTGAATGTTCAATTATGTAAAACATAAAGTAATTATACGTTTATCGGTTATGCAACCTGATCTTGCACATTTGCTAAGGAAATATTTGATTATTGTAGCAAAATGTGTTCATCATATACCATAACAATGGGATATTAAGTACTTTTGGGTGCCTAATAGGATGTTTATTTATTTTGATACATAATTTGGCAATTTTTCGGTAGCTGAGCTTAGAAATATCTCGTTTATTAATTTAACACCTTTTGACCCGTTTTAAAATATTTTCCGACCTTTTATTAAGAACCACTCATATATATATATATATATATATATATATTTTATTGAAAAATAATATTCAGATCATCTCATGGTTTACTTAAAAATTGACAATATTTTAAAAATGTATAAGTAATTGTATATTTCAATAACAGTCCCTCTTTTATGTAAGCTTCATTAAAAGTGACTGAAAATATCAAGTATAAACACGGCCACAATGTGCTGACCGTGTTTGGAAAATATTCCTACAGCACTAGATGCACACACAAAACAATCGATAGATCCAGTTTGGTAAAAAATAAAAATACTCAATAATGGCTATAAGTATAGCTGAAAGCGCTCGAATATACAAAACTTTCGGACAATTTCTACATAATTTACGTCCAGGAAAGAAAAAAAATTATATGAACACAAGACAAAAAAACTTTACCTCAGTACTTTGTCAGTAGTTTTTAACGAAAATATATTTACATATAACGTATGTTTATCAGTTGACGGGATATTATTACACGAATGGCTTCAAAAGCCAGATTTTATTTCATATGTGACAATAAACTTATTTTTATATAAATAAAATTAAAGATTACTTGTGAAAAAAATATAACAAATTCAATTGCAAAATCGCTTATATATAAATCATTTCCCTTTTTACGATATCTGTAAACTAGGAAATATGTTTTACTAGCACTATAGCGCGGCGTTGCTCGGGTGTAATGAAAGCTTTAAAACTAATCCATGGTCCTGGAGCTCAGACTCAGCCTAAAGAATATTTGAAATAATAAAATAATTGCGACAATTTACTAATCGCACCTAATATAATTTTTGCGGCAATTTACCAATCGCACCTAATAAAATAACTGTGACAACTTACCATTCGCATATATACTAGCAGCATAGCGCGGCGTTGCTCGGGTGTAATGGAAGCTTTAAAACTAATCCATGGTCCTGGAGCTCAGATTCTTTGGACGTTGGCACGAAAGACTAAAAAGCAATAGTTGTTTCCAGTTAAAGCGAAACCGTAGACTGAAAGAAAAATGAATGGATGTAAGTTAAATTTTGATTTCCTGCTATCGATATCAAATAAGTTTTTACGTCGAAAATTGATTTTTGAAGGCTAAATAAGTTCTCTGAGTAAATGGTATCATGGCTGAGACTAAGAACTACAATTATCCCCACTTAGAGCCAAACCCGAAGCAAAAACTAAAATAAAAAGGCTGAAAAAAAATACAGACATACAGGCAGATAAACACACACACACACACACATCTTGCTTTATATATATATATATATATATATATATATATATATTATCGATATTCTGTACTATTGTAAGAATTGCAACCTTGAAACTTCTGAATTTGGTTCCTTATGTCTCGGTCTCTGAGTGTATCAAATTTGATTAAAATTTCTCTCCTTCTCTAACCCGATTTTTTCGATTATCGATTTTCATCGGGGTTAGCTCGACACAAAACCTAGCTAAGAACACTCGCACATGCTTATAATACACTGTGTAAATTTTCAAGAAAATCGGTTCAGCCGTTTTGGAGTCTATAGGTAACGGACCCACACACACACAAAGTTCCATTTATAAGTAAGTTTAGATACATACATACATACATGCATAGCTATTTACCTTATTTGTGACTATATTATATACATGGGTAGATCAGGACCAGAATGATAAAATAATTAGTTTTACACAAATTACATTTCCTGCGTAAACTCATTCCTGTCAATACACTTAATACAATGCTTTAACATTAATAACAGTGAATATTACAGATAGACACCCAGTTTATGACATGTCACACTACGGACTTATTGATCCACCTCAAGGAATTTGTAATACAAAACAAGTCATTTAAAAAGTAAAAGTACATGACTTAAATGGTCAAAAAAATATATATTTGAGATCAAGCAAAGACACCTTTAAGACCAGGTGGTTTAATCACAGGTCTACATTTAAAATAGAAAACTTTAAAAAAATTGTACGAAATTGACTAACCACGTATGGAAATTGAAATTAAAATATGGAAAAGACCCAAACATAACGTGGAGCATAGTGAAAACAGCCAAGCCTTACAACGGTGACAAAATATGTAGACTGTGCCAGGAAGAAAAGTTAGCTATTATGAACAAACAAAAATGAATTATTTAATGAAAGAGCAGAGATTATGACTAACTCTAACCATACCATAAAGTACCTATTAGGTTCATACAACCATGGATGAAAACGTTATAATTTCTTCTAATTTTAAAAATTGAGCGTTCAAAAAAATCACCGTTACGTGAGCGTTCTTTAAATAAAAAAAAAACTAAACAAAAAACGGTACAATCAGTTACTGTAAATCGTCTGAAAACACCACATGGTAGAAACCCAGGTCGCGTAATAACTCGTTTACAAATGAAGAATATTCAAAAGTTCTATAATGTAATTGTATTGAACACTTTTAATACGTCAGTGTACTGGTCTAACTTTACAATGACCCAAAAACTATATATATATATAAGGATTCGCTTTGCCCTGTGAAGTATTTTTGGGAAAGTTGTGGTGCAGTGGATATCGGCACGGAACGAGAAACCGGGGAGCCGAGTTCAAATTCCAGTTGAATCCATTGTATTCACTTACGCGCAAATACCATTGGGAAAGGTATTAATCTGTCTCTTCCTTCCAGTTATGGGTTAAATAACAGGACAGACTGGGTTCTATAGCCTTGGTCGGCAACCAGTCTACCGCAGAAAGTAATGGCAACCTACTGCGGGATAATCTTCTGCCCAGTCAGTCATGTCTCTTTCGAGACATGATCGCCCAAGCGTGTATCACGTATGGCACTTAACTGAAACAATTAAAAAAATTAAAAAAACAAAAAAACAAACCTGAATTCGACTGGCTTACTGTTTCGATTTAAACAAAAAAAAAGTTTTTCAAGGCCGTTTCTAGCAATATATTTAATGACTAATTCCTTATTAGTGAAGAAACACGCAAGCTAGACCAATTTTGAACTGAAGAAGGTATTGATGTCGAAAGGATAGAAAATGCTAACCTTACTAATTAGTTGTTTGATTTCCGATTTGAATGCAATGTCTCTAATTTCATACTAAATCTCCCCCTCCACTCTTTCTTCCCCTCCACCCTCGTTACTTTTCGCTCCCTCTCCCTACAAGATTTGAAGTCAAATGAGTCAAAGATATTTCCAAGAGCAACTGCAATGAACAATGCATTGATTAAAATCACATTATGACATTTTATTTTTTTTAATTCTAAACCTGTCTCTTTCTGTTTCTCTCTCTCTCTCTCTCTCTATATATATATATATATATAGAGAGAGAGAGAGAGAATCTCATTTAAATGAACAGCAGTCCCTCTTTTATGCAGGTTTCACATATATTCTGTTACACGTAAGATAAAAACCATCCTCGATAATGGCTAAACGTATAGCCGAAAACTTTTTATATAATTCGTCCTCAAAAGAAAAAAAATACAAGGTCACATGAAAAAAAAATTTACATAATAATCTGTCATTTAATGAAACACACACACACACATTGGATCAGAAGCCTAGTCCTAGCTAATTAAAAATAAAAAAAGAAATCTGTAGTCTAAATTATTTTACATAAGACATTAAACATATGTTTCCTTGTTCACTCACTTAGCAGTAAGTGTTAGTTAAATTTCAGATGTGGGTGGTTATAACGTGTCGGATCACACCGTTTATATATATATATATATATATATATATATATATATATATATTCGCTTTGTTGCGATATATAATCAGTATAGGTTTATTTAATTAAAAAGAAATATCTTTTAGTAGGTAGCATGTTTCTGAGCTAAAACAAACTCTGTTGCAGAAAGGAAACAAATATCTTTTTAGACTTACTTTCGTAGAAAAGTTTTTTAAATATTATCGTAACTCTTTTTTTCGGGGAAATGGAGCTGGACTGTTTTGTTGTTCTGTCGATCTAAGTGAAAGAAAAAGCCTGATTGTTTTTTTTTTTTTTTTTTTTTTTAATCCCCGCTGTCTTGCGGTCAAATCCAAACACGGAAAAAGCTATAGAAATTAATCTTAACAGAAAAAACCGGAGTGGTCCACCGAAAGCAGTGGACTTTCAACACTGGCAACTTTCCGATAATCCTGCAGTCAAAACCGCCACCAAACGTAATACCCTATACTCCATTTTCTCTCTTGACGGTACGGCCGAGAGAGGGATCATCTGTTCAGGACATTACACGGCCTACACATATTAATATTGCCCAGGCCTGTGCCCTGGAGAGGTTACGCGAGTCTAATCACTGAAGGATTGAATTTTGACTAAATAAGACACTTCATTTATCTCGCAAGAGAAACAGATCCCTACTATAATTATGGATGCGCGTTTCTGTGCAGTGGATATCGATTCTGAATGAGAAATCAGAGGGCAGTGTTCGAAATCTAGTTGGATTCGTTGCATTTTACTTGCGTGCAAATACCCTTGGGATACCCTTAATCTATCTCTTCGCCAGCTATGAGTTAAATAGCAGGAGAGATTGGATTCTATAGCTTTGGTTGGCAGCCAGTCTACTGCAGAAAGAAATGGCAACCTACTGCGGGGAAATCTTCTACCTAGTTGGTCATGAATCGAGAGAGACATGTTCGCTAAAGTGCGCATCAAGAATGGCACTTAACTTCACTATTAAAAAAAAAACCTAAAGTTTTAAAACAAACTGGTTCGGCCTGTTGATACAATTGTATATCTCCGACAGCAATACACATTGGAAGATCTAAATAAATTTAGTGAAGCTATTTTGTTTGATGTAATTATGAATGTAGTGCTCGTAGAAACGGGTACGTTTTTAAAACATCATTTGTAACTGGTAACAATTCATCGGATCTATTTAACTTGTGAGAATATTTTCAGGACCCTAGATGTTATGCCAGGATTTGTCATCGGAGGTCACAGTCTGAACAACATAAGATACGCAGACGACAGTGTGTTGATTGCAGACACGGAAAAAAAAACTGCAGGACCTCCTGCAGAAGATAGCTGAAGAGTGGCATGAAGGGACTACAAATAAACTGCAAGAAAACCGAATGCATGGTCATCAGCAAAAAGAGCATCCCAAAGTGCCAAATACAGGTGGGGAAGGTGTTAAAATCAAGCAGGTACGAAAATTTAAATATCTGGGGAGTATTCTAACTGAAGACGGAAAGTGCGATACAGACATCCAAAGGCGAATTGGCATGGCGAAAGGCGTTCCAGAAGCTGAGTAAAGTATTAAGACACAGGAAACTTTCACTAGAAACAAAGAAATTGCTATGTGATGTCAGTTCATCAATGTGGCAGTGAATGTTAGACAATATCAACAAAGATGAAGGAAAAACTTGAAGCAACTGAAATGTGGTTCTACAGAAGGATGTTGCGGATATCGTGGACCAAGCATGTGAGCAATGACAGGGTTTTGGAAATGATGGCAACGAAAAGGAAATTAATATTGAGCATCAGAAAGAGACAGCTAAAGTTCCTGGGACATGCAGTGAAGGAGGAGGGCTTGGAGAACCTGATACTAACAGGACTGATAGAAGGAAAAAGAGACAAAGGAAAGCAGCTGATAACATATTTGAAGGGACTGAGCAGGTGGATGACAGAACGGGGACTGAGACGTTACAGGAGAAAGCGTGCTAAGAGGCACCAGGGATAGGGAGACGTGGAAGGCTATGATCGCCTACGTCCTGAAAGGACAAGGTACATAGAAGAAGAATATTTGATCTGTAATAACTGCTTTGTCCATTTAATACAGATTATTTTCTTTCGTTTTTGCATACACATTTCCTTCCGGGACCCAACCACCGACTTAGTCAGAAATTGTCATGACATTTTCCTCTGGACATATCTGTAGAAAAATAAAATAAAACAATGGTCACTCACATTTTACATAGATAAAGTCCGCCATAATACTGTATTTTTGTGAATATTATTTTTAAGGCAAAGACTACCAGGAATTCCCTCAATGAGTCTCTCAAAACCTTTCTTCTAATAAAATCCGAGTGCTCTAACTACAACTGGAACTACTGACGTATTCGTACACCGCTTTTTATTTTACTTTATTTTTTTTAAATTGTCACTTTAGAGAGACATTAGCCTGTACGAACAGCCATACCAATAAGAATATTCTGCTTTCTGATCACTATTGTTATCATTATTATTCTATTATATAACTAGCGGAACCCGTGGAATTTCCACGGAAACCTTTCCCAAGGGTATTAGTGCGAAAGTGAATGCAAGGAATTCAACTAGAATTTGAACTCGGCTCCTCGATTTGTCATTCCGAGTCGATATCCACTGCACCGCAACGCACAGCCTTTCATGCCTTTCCCTATTTATTTATTTATTTATTTATTTATTTATTTATTTATTTATTTATTTATTTATTTATTTATTTATTTATTTATTTATTTATTTATTTATTTATTTATACATACATACATACATACATACATGCTACAAATGATAGTAACGTCTTCAAACATAAATGTATTGGATAATAAAATAACGATAACACAGAGTGTAATTTTATTAAAATATCTATAAAAGTAATGTCCATAGAAGCTACTTTACTGTAATCTTATATTATATTAAGCGGCGTATGCACAGACCATAACCAGAATACTGTACGATATTTTGGGGGAGATTTTGAAAGAGAAAATGTTTTTTAATTATTGAAAAATCATGGCTCCTGTGTCCATTGTAAGCAGAAAAGACCAACTGAGTAATGGCCAAGGATGTAGAGGCCAGAAATTTCGTTATTAGATCGTGGGATACAACAACAAACCTACCTATTTTTACTATATTGCACAGTACACACACATATACACACACACAATTACTGCTACAACTAATAGCTTAAGCTGCTACTGATACGGTAATGCTATAGGCTCTCTTCCCCTACTCGCTCACTTTTTGCTACCCTTCCGTTTGGCAAAGGTGAGAGAAAGGCTGAGGGAAGGAAAAGCTCGTGTAGAGAGTAAGTGTTATCTCTCTTCAGTGGCGTAACGAACGGAAGAACTAAAGAAGGAAAAAGGAGAATTATATGATTTATAATCGTAATAGTTGAGACCTGGCTAGCTGTCATATGATTTTGAAACGGTAATTCTTGTACGATCATCTAATTTAAGCAACGTCGATCTTGGTCAGTACCGAGATGGGTGACGGCTTGGAAATATCAGGCGATGCAATGGATAAAATTTGTTCTCGATGTCCCCGGTTGGGTTCGTTATATTCCCTTACACGCAAAGACCAATGGGAAATTGTATGAATCCATTTATTAATCCCCTTATCTATGAGTTAATTAATACGACTTGTATCTTGTTTCTTATGTGGCGTGTCCCTTCAGAACGTTAGCGATCATGGCTCTCCACAATTTTCTGTTATTTGTAACTTAGTAAATTTTGTCTTTTCTTTTTTTTTTTTAAAAAACAAAAACCCTGTTCTGTCATACATTTACACACACTCGTTAGGAAGAGCATGCAATGTTTTCCTGTCCCTTCGTGTCTTCATTATGTCCTGTGAGTATTAAATTCTCCGAGCTCCTTTTCCTTACGATATACCGTAGAAATATTCAATTGGCTCTTAAGCTAAGTATGTCTTTTTGTTTCTATTGTCTCTAGAACTTCATCGTTGATCATATGTTTAATTAATGGTAGTCGTAGCATCATTCTGTAGATTCTTATTTCTGTTGCTTCATATTTCTTTATCTCTGCGGAGATGGTCGATAGTAAATCGTTATCTTAAAAAGAATGGTTAAATTCTAAATATTTTCTGGTTTTACATAATCTGCAAAAAATTTCTAATTAAAAAAGAAAAAAATCAGTTGATGAAAACAAAACACCATACAGTAGCCACAAATGGCTCTCTCGCGTAAATAAAATAAAATAATAAAACAAAACATTTTAAATTTATCGAATAGTCGCTGTTAAATAAATTTTTCGTTTAGTTTCGTCTTTTAGAAAATTAGAAAAATTTTAAGTTACAAACGGTCAGTTATGTCTAGATGACCGTTGTGGTGCAGTGGATATCGGCTTGGAACAAGAAATCAGGGAGCCGAGTTCGAATTCTAGTTAAATTCCTTGCATTCACTTATGCGCAAATACCCTTGAGAAAGGTATTAATCAGTCTCTTCCCCTCAGTTATGGGTTAAATAACAATACAGATTGTGTTCTATAGCTTTGGCTGGAACTCAGTCAACAGCAGAAAGTAGTGGCAAGGTAATCTTCTGCCTAGTCAGTCATGTTTCTTTCGAGACATGATCGCCCAAGCGTGTATAACGTATGGATCTTAACTGAAATAATAAACTGATTCCCCACTAATTACTACTTAATATAATACATCGCTTCACCTTCTAGCTATGGGTTAAATAAGAGGGCAGATTGTGTCCTATAGCCTTGGCTGGCAACCAGTCTACCGCAGAAAGCAATGGCAACCTACTGCGGGATAATCTTCTGCTCGGTCAGTCATGTCTCTTTCGAGACATGATCGCCCAAGCGTGTGTCACGTATGGCATTTAACTGACTGACTGACTATAATAGTTGGAATAATGATTGTCTTCCACCGGGCATAAAGTCGGGGACCGGTTTTCTATTGTTATGAAGTAATAAATTGATCCCCCACTAATTACTAAATAATATAATACACCTCTTCCCCCTCTAGTTATGGGTTAAATCATAGGACAGGTTGGGTTCTATAGCCTTGACCGGCAACCAGTCTACCACAGAAAGCAATGACAACCTACTGCGGGATAATCTTCTGCTCAGTCAGTTATGTCTCTCTCGAGACATGATCGCCTAAGCGCGTATCACGTACGGCACTTGACTGACTTTCTAAAACTTACAATCAAATGAACATCACTTCTTGCGTGGTGGGGTCCTAAGTCTCCGGCAAAATCCTTTTCTCTTAACTTTCCCGTATTTTCACCTATCACAATGAGCAGGTGTTCTCTACTAGAGTACCCCATTCTTTGAGTGCCCCTTGCGTCTTAAACTCAACCCAACTTTCAAGTGGAACTCGTACAAACGTTCAATCACTTAACTGAGTTGAAAAAAAAAAATGGTTGGTTCCCTGTTCGGCTCCAGTAAGAACTTAGACTAGACTATCGTCTAGATAGACTATACTATCGCCCGGTTGTCACTCCACCCACCTCTATTGAACAGGTGAAGAGGCTCATCCCTTGTTTCCTGGTTAGAATGTGGTTTCCGGCTTTCTCTTTTCCAATCTTTTTACTCTTACACTGCGCATCAGTGGCGTTATCGCCTTGCTTGGGGTGATATGATTAAAAAAAAAAAAAATCCACCTGTTTATCCACTATCTTTACAAAAGCCAGATCATGCCTAAAGTGGATTACTGCTATTGTAAGTCTTCACTTCTTAATCTCTGATTCAAAAGCGTCTCTGCGTCCTTGTGGGTGATGGATTATTTTCGATTTAAGAACCCCTTTTCCCCCACTGACGAAACATTGCAAACCTTTCGCGTTTATATCGCTGTTTCCACCGGAAGTGTTTGGCCGAACTGCATTCTTTAATGACGTTCACATTTTAGGGAACCATTTTCATGCCTTTTGATTTCTGGAGAAATACAATTTCCACTCGAACAGTTTCTTTTTTAAACCGACTGCCAAGATGATACTTCACTACAAACTTAATCTCGTCATGTCTAGTGTTAACAGGATGTACGTTGTGATGCAGTGGATATCGACTCGGAACGACAAATCGGGGAGCCGAGTTCGAATTCCACTTGAATTCCTTGCATTCACTTACGCGCAAATACCCTTGGGAAAAGTATTAATCCGTCTCTTCCCTCCAGTTATGGGTTAAATAACAGGACGGACTGAGTTCTATAGCCTTGGCTGGCAACCAGTCTACCACAGAAAGCAATGGCAACCTACTGCAGGATAATCTTCTGCCCAGTCAGTCATGTCTCTTTCGAGACGTGATAATCCAAGCGTGTATCACATGGCATTTAACTGACTGACTGAATATAATAGTTCGAAACATGATTAAGGCTTTTACTGGGCATAAAGTGGGGGACTGATTTTCTATTGTTATGAAGGAATAAACTGATCCCCCACTAATTACTACTTAATAATATAATACATCACTTCCCTCTCTAGTTATGGGTCTAATAATAGGATATATTCGGTTCTATAGCCTTAGACTGTGGGAGAATCGTCTGTCCAGTCGGTCATGTCTCTTTCGAGACATGATCGCCCAAAGCGTGTATCACGTATGGCACTTAACTGACTGACTAGAGTTAACTTTTATCTCCCCTCTCATATATCCCTATAAACAGTGCCTCTTACTCTGAACCTCTACCTTGACTGGCTCTTGCTTTCATACATACGAATATTTTTGTTAAAAAAAAAGTACCTGCTTCAAAGTGATCTTAAGTCAACGAGACGAGATCAATTTGATTACTAATTTTAAATTATATCAAACAAAAATAAACCTAAAATGCCCTGGCGGACCTGAACGATACTGCCACCTGTAAATTTGTTGATTACCATTTTTTTGACATTTTTCTGAGCATTCTTATCAATAAGTATGGCACTTAAGTTTCCGATTTAAAAAAAAAAAATTCGGAAAAAATTCAATATTTAGATATTTTTAGTGGGTGCTCAGTTTCTCATACAAACTTATAGTAAATCGATCCTCCATTTTAGAAGCATTCGCTTCTTTGCCCTTTTTCTTCAAAACTTGTTAGAAATTAATGAAAAAAACCGTTCCGAAAATGTTTTATTCAAATTTTTTAGAATAGGAATTATTTAAAAAATTTTCTGTCAATTTTTTTTTTTTAATGTTTTACATGCCATTTTTTTGAATTTTTCATACCAAACATTTTTACAACATGAATTATTTTAAAGAAACATTTTTTTTTTTTTTAAATATTTAAAATAACTTATTTTTCATTGATATGAAGTAGGGTTAATTAAAAAATTTCCATGCATTTGTCGATCTTCAAATTGTAATCTTCTCTACACATGGTCTCAGCGACATCAAAGCGAGTTTGTTTTTTTTAGTTTTTTTTTTTGTTTGTTTTTTTTAAATGGAGGATCGATTTACTATAACGTTGTATGAGAAAATGACCACCCACTAAAATTCTTAAATAATGAATTTTTTCAATTTTTTTTTTTTTTTTTTTTTTTACTAATCGGTAAGTTTAGGATCTAATCGATGATATTGCGCTGAAAAAAGTAAAAAAAAAAAAGAAAAGATAATCTACATATTTACAGGTGGTGGTAATGTTGTACAGGTCCGCCAATACACTTAAGTGGAAATAAGTGTTTACAACATTTAAAAATGTGGTTGTTTATTATTAAATACATTGGGTAGACATAAGAATCCTGTTTATAAGCAGTAGTCACGCGGTAGCCGTCAATCATCCTGAGGTGTGTGTGTCAGTTTATTCTATGTTTACGCACACACGCACACAAAACGTACCTCCGTATAGCACGAGGCAATCATATTATATTTTTAGGACTCTCAGATATATATTAATCCATTTTCGCCGAATTTCTTCAGATACCATTTTGTAGTAGTTAAAAAGTAATAGGTTTATTTATTTTATTCTTCTTTTTTTTTTTTAATAAAAATCTTTACCGTTGAGTTGTTTTTTTTCCCCTTTTTATATTTTTTCTCGTTATAAAGCACCTGTACTTTCTTAAAATGCATAGTAAATTTATATATAAATTTCGATCTAGAATTCTATTGCATTTAAATTGATCGGATCAGTTTTTAGTATGTCTGAAAAAAAAAACACCTGCTAGGGTATATTTTCGAATATTTTCAGTGAATTGATAAAACTAAAAATGCTTCTATAGATTCAAGAACTTGAAGATCGTTTATAGAGTAGCATTTTTTTCTTCAAGTCAATTCCATATTGATTTATAATTTTTAGTTTTGTTATAGTGCTTTTCACTTTTAATATTAAGTCCGTCCCGATTTCATACAGGCTTGTGTGTGTGTGTGTGTGTGTGTATATGTATATATATATATATATATATATATAAGTAATATTGTTAGGTATAAATGTATTTGAAAAATTGGATTCAATGATACTTAATTCTAATATATATATATATATATATATTAGAATTAATATATATATATATATATATATATATTAGAATTAAGTATCATTGAATCCAATTTTTCAAATACATTTATACCTAACAATACTACTTTATATATATATATATATATATCGTATTATTTTTATTCTGGATACTAATTTATTAAACTTAGTAACTAAACTTATATAAAATATGAATTAAGGTATTAAATTTGTTATATATAACAAACACCTTAATTCATATTTTTTTACGAAGAGGCCACTTTCATGTTCTGTATTGGTTAGCAAGCTTGTAACTCTGTGTGTGTGTGTATATATATATATATATATATTACAGAAGTAATGAACTTTATCAGTCCAGCAAATTTGTATTATTTCGTATTATTTTCCGTGAATACTCATATTTGTAAATAGATCAATAAACAAAAGGAGTGTCTTACTCTTCTTGTCTTAAACATGAGTTTTCACAGAAAATAACGCTTGAAGTTATACAAATTTGGTTGATAAATAAAATTTTTTACTTGTGTGTGTATGTATATAAAGGTGTATGGTAGTATTCAAAAGAAAAGTAGCCTTAAGATAGTCGAAAAGTTTTCAAACGACGCTTTTCGCCGACGTCGCATGTATGGGTTTTGGCTTATATAATAATTTGTGATGTGTGTGTGTGTGTGCGCGCGCGCCTACACAGTAAGTTTATATCTAGCGAGACAAGATTGCTAACCACTACACCACATGGAAGTGGCCCCCTTTGTAGAAAAATATGAATTAATATATTTGTTGTGTGTGTGTTACTAAGTTTAATAAGTTAGTATCAAACAGCAAAATAATACGTCCACTTATTGAATTTCTATATATACCTTAAATAGAATTGTTAGGTATAATGTATTTGAAAGAATTGGATTATACTTAACAATTCTACTTAAGGTATATATATCTATATATATATATATATATATAGTTGACGTTTTATTTTACTCGTTGATACTAAAATATTAAACTTAGTAATGATAATCAATAAGGTTGAACCTACCATCGAATTCACATACGAATTTGAAACCAACAAAATATATATATGTTAGTTTCAAATTCGTATGGATAACCCGGATATAAGATATTTTATTTGGTCCCAAATTAGAGCCTGTGGTAATGTATATAAAATAGACCAAACCCGGATATAAGAGAATTTTATCCGGTCCCGACAACTCTCTTATACCCGGGTTACACTATATATATATATATATATATATATATTATATATATGGTGTGTGTGTCTACACAGATCTATGAAAGTCTTAGTGTCTGGATACACACCTACATGCGTGTGTAAAAAAAAACAAAAAACGTACGTTTTAGTTTCTAGGTTGATAAACGTACCACAATTTAGATAGAATTGTCGTAAATGAGTATGTGTAAAAAAACATATATGACGCACATGGCAAAAGGATGATAACATGTATGGAAAGTGTTTTGTAGTTCTTCACTGCTTTCTATTTGTATATCTTGGAAATATTTGTTCACCGAAAACTAAAATAAATTGTTCAAACTAAAATAAGACGCACAAAAAAAAAAGAAAATTAAAACAAAATCGGTGAAATTTTGTGTGTGTGTCTGCAGATAAGTCTCGATGAATTGCTTTTGAAATAAAGATTTTTATAACTCGCATCGGATTCAACAAAACAAAAACAAATACCATTTGAATGATAATTAAAAAAAAAAAAAAAAAAAAGCGAAAACAAAAAACCAAAATGCCTAGACATTTATTCTTGATCCTTCTTGTGGGGCTTTTTCGAAAAAAAAAAAAAAATTAGGAAATTGATGCTATTTAAGAAAAATAGATTGTCAGTTTTATATTTGTTTTCTATCCGTTTGTATGAGGAGCTGAAAAAGGGAAAGTCCGGGTAGCTAGAAAAGTTTTACCGGATCTCTCACTCACTCACGCGTGTTCTACACAGTAGTTTATATCTAAGGAGGCAAAGTTCCCCAACCATTACACCTCAACCAAGTGGCCCTTTCATAAAAAGATATGAATGAAGGTATTTGTTATATATATATATATAAAGATTCGTGTAAAATCTTCTGTACAATAAAGACGGAAGCTGATGATGGTTCGCCTGAAATAGGCCCATATTTACAATGAAATAACGTGTTTGCCTAATTTTTTTTTTTCATATATTTGTTCTATATGTATTTATATACATATATATTTAGAGCTCTATTAGAGAGTTATCCTACCACTGTATGTACAGGATACTCCTTTGGATTTTTCTATATCTACACCGCATGCTTATCTATCTATCTATATATATATATATATATACACACACTGAGTGCTAAAGAAAAAATGTTCACACTATAGATACAGATATTTAGAAATCTACATACTGATTAAAAAGAAACTTTGATTATGGCTAATAGGATATCCGAAAGTGATCGTGTGTGTATATATATATATATATATATATATAATAGTTGAACAGTTCTTTTTTTATAGAATGATACAAAAATAGAAAAGAAAAAATGAATAAAAAAACTGAATTGTAGTACCATATTATTATTATTTTTTTTCTTGTGAAACACATTCCTGAATACGCTGGCCGAAAGACAATAGACGCTGTTTGAAGGAAAAATAAGAATGGGGCGTCTATTTCAAACAAGAGTATCCAGTAAACTATTTTCGCGTTAAAAATATACACGGGAATTAAATAACTGTAGTTAGTCAATACTAATAATATAAAAAACGTGCAGGAAAAAAAATGCTAAAAAGAAAAGGGGCTGAATTTTAAAAAAGACAACTGATTCACGAATTTAATTTTTTAGTGATGGACAATCATGCTGTTTTATTGTCATAAATTTAATTGTACCTTCTGCGTTTATCATACACATTCTCTTTCTTTGCCCTTTTTTTTCTTTTTGCTTTCTCATTTGTCCTATCCTTTTTACCTCATACGAAAAGTTTTCCAAAAATAAAAGGAAGTGAGTTTTTAAAATATATTAAAAAAAAAAAAACATTTATTACCATCATTACTAACTACCCGATAAGACCTTGTTCTTTCAATGTCGAAACAAAATGTACATTTTTGTAGTAGATTGTAGTTTGTACATGTTCTAAAGTATCATTTATAATAAATATTCATTGCTCTATTTTTATATCGGGCACTGTTTAAAATTGTTTTAAACGTTGCAAATATTTTCTTCGTTCCTTATTCATTTGGAGATATATATTATCTTTTATAATGGCTAAAGGCTGATCAGAATGCTCTCGAGAAAACTTACACAATCGCCATTTTCTCTACATATTGTGTATCCCCACTAAAACAAAAAAAAAATTGTGAGGATAAAAGAAAAATAATGAACTCACTGCTTATATTCGTCATATTTAGTTAAACAAGTATAAAAGCAGGACTGCTACACACACATTCGGGAGAGAAAATGAATGTGGGTAAGTTTGTCATTTAGCTGAGCATAACTCTGGTCTGCCCAACTAAGAGTCAAACTTCTCCACAATAATTTTATTAACTCTCGATATCACACACTTTGACAAAAAAAAAAAAAAAAAGAAACCTTGTTAAAAATGCCTTTCCATCAGTAAGGTACCAAAAAAAACAATTTCGGCTCTAAGCATTACCACACACACACCTTAATGGTTAGAATCGCCGACTGATGACAATTTAGTCGGGTTTCCATCCTGGTTAGAAGCAATCATGTTTCTAACCGTACTGATGAACTGTGGTACAGCTAAATAGGACTGTCTGCGGATTATATATATATATATATATATATATATATATATATAATGGATTTTTATTTACTAATCCAGTTGGTTTTATTTTAAAAAAACAAAAAAAAACTTATGTTTTAAGTGATAAAATATGTTAGATTGTTTTTAGAAATTGCCTTGTAGGACACAAAACTGAGCAGCTATGGAGGTTTCGGGAGTCTGTGAAGGGTTTGGATTTTAAAAGGGACTATTCAATATTGTTTGGTCACCAAGGCACTTGGTGTTCGAGACGGCCCAGAAGCAGGTCGGATCTAACGAGTGTTCCCTGCCCTGGGGTACGCAGGTTCGAATCCTCCCAGAAAACGCGTGCGCGAGCGCACACACACACACACACACACACACACACACATATATATATATATATATATATATATAGTATGAGATATCTTTAGTACAGTGCATTTTAGATAATCATTTAAGTGCTAGACGTGATACACGATTGGGGGATCATCTCTTGAAAGAGACATGACTGACTGGGAAGAATATTTTTCTTGGTAGGTTGCTATTACTTCCTATGGTAGTAGGCATGGCCGTATCTGACTACCGGGCACACCGAGCACGGGTCCGGGCCGATCCGTGCAATCATAGTGAAAATCCGGGCAAGGAAAAATGTCTTCGTCAGAAATCAAACTAAACAATTCACAAAGAAAGAAAGAAAGAAATGAAAAATAAAGAAAGGGAGAATGAAAGAAATATAATGAACATAAAAATAGGAAAAAATGAAAGAGTTGAAAAAAGTAAGAAAGAAAGAAAAACGAAGAAAACATCCAAATAAACGCAGTAAAAATCTGTTTATTAATTTTGGGAGAAAAAAACTGGTTATACTCCGAAAGTCCGAACCCGATTTCCTGCTTTCGTTCACGTTCTGTGCCTAATTTCCATTGGAATAGCCGAAAAAATCCGAAAAAAATCATAGTTTCTGGAAACGGATGACGCCATCACATTGTCAACTAATAAATCCGGGCAATTTTCTCTGTGCCCGGTGCTTTTTTAGCATCAGCTACGGCCACATAGATCCCAAAAAGATCCCGTTATTTGACCCGTAACTGGAAGGAAGAGACGGATTAATAACATTTTTCCCCAAAGAGTACGTAAGAAAATGCAACGGATGCAACTGGAATTCGATCTCTCCGGGCAGATATCCACTGCACCACAATGCATATAGGATAGGTACATATCTTGGTTGCGTTTGTTGGTGCTTTGCTATAATTTTCACTAGTCTTTTTTTGTTTGTGTGTCGGTCAGTTAAAGGAGTTACGGTAACCAGAATTAGTTGTTACTCTGAGGCCAAAACATGATTTTAGCATAACTTCTGTTGGAAGGAATGGGAGTTTTTTCTTTGTTTTTTTTCTAAATTTATTAACTCATTTGAAGCTGTGATTTACGCCCCCTCACGTTTTAATTGAATAAATTTAATTTTAAGCGAGCTTCAACTTTCCTTCTGTTACCGTTTCTATTTGTTTTTGTGCCCCCCTTAATTAACTTAGAGCCAACGAATGTCCGATGAATAACTGGCCGAAAAATATCTAATGTAAAAATAAATAAAATATGACGTCCTGTTTGTTTAAATCATATCTATATATATATATATATATATATATATATATATATATCCGTTGCTTAGCGGAGTTTTATGTCAACACAAGATAAAATCGTCGCTGATGGTGGATGTTTTTTGTGTTACCGTCCTTATAACCTCTCTGAAGATGGCTCATGTGAGCCGAAAGCTTAGAACCAACTTGATAAAAACAATTATCCAAATGTTGGAGAATTTTTGTCTTTATTTTCACCTGAAATTAAAGCCAAAATACGTTGTTTAGAACGGCTCATGATTAAACATGATAGACATTCATTGTCTCTTATATTTAACAGTATATGTATAGAAAATTATCTGCTGCCTCTAGACACTATATATATATATATATATATATATAACGATCGAGGCGACTTGTGCATAAAATTTAAGGCTAAACTGTATATTTACATGCAATCGTTTAGTTAACTAAGCCGACCGGATAGTCTTTGTTGGATAATTTCGTGTCGACACCTAGTTGAAAAGTTCCCCGCAAGAAAATAATCCTTTTCTCGGCGTCTCCGGAAAATAAATAATTTAAAAAAAAAAAAAAAAAAGCAAACAAAAACAACTTTTAGTACAAGTGGGGGTGGGAAGGTGTACGTTGGTTTTAATTACTGTGTATATATGCCTACTGTAATACTAAAACACTTTAAAAAATAAAGAACTTGGATTTATAAAAAAAAAAATGAAAATGATATTCGAAATTTTTTTTTATTTTTATTTTTTATTTTTTGAAATCTACTTACATTAAATGGAATGGAAAATTTAATGAAGATGACACCATTGTAAATAAGATCGGATTCAATGCATACACAATTTAAAATCCGACACTCTTACGAGAGACGGAAAGAAAAACCATTTTGACTTTCCACGGGAACTAGTGCAAAATAAAGTCCGGCGTAATTACGATTTTTATCTATTTATAAATATCTTCATCACTTTTTGAATCGGTAATATATTTACCTATACAACTTATATCCCCATCCCCACCAAAAAACAAAAAAACAAAATTGGTACCCTAATAATAATAAAAGCCAAAACTCAAGAACATTAACTACGAAAACGGCCATAATGTGCTCACCTTGTTTGGAAAATAAAACATTCCCATTACTTCAGACACACACACACACACATATATATATATATATATATATATATATATATATATATATAAAACACATTGTTACAAATAACTTTTTTTAAAATTGTCCTTGATAATTCCCAAAAGAATAGCCAAAAGTGCAAAACTTTTGAACAGTTTTTACACACTTTGTGTTTCGAAAAGAAAACACTTGTAAGAACACAAGAAGAATGAAATAAAAAATTTAATCGCAATCCCTTGTCGATCGTCTTGAAAGAAACTTGTATAAAAGAGGGATTCACATATATATATATATATATATATATGTGTGTGTGTGGTTAAATAAAAGACGAGGAAAACTGTATTTAACTCGCCTACGCCTTTCATCCTGTGATGGACTTTATCAAGGCAAAAAGACAAAATGAGCTTTATTCTAAATTACGTATCTATAAACAAACAGTGTTGGCAACTTTAAAAAACGCTCACAAATAATTCAAAAAGAGAATATTTTAGTTTTAGAACTCCTTCATGTGTAGTGCAATGTCATGAGATGTTAAAATGAAGGGATTTCAACCATTTTCCTTGGACTTTTTATTATGTATGTTAGTCTGTTTCAGTATCATTTCCATAAGATATATAAACACGCTAAAATTACCTCTTCTCTCATTCCATACGCCGATAGCTTAGGAAGTAGGCACTGACACCAAATCGGTCGAGTTTCGATCACGGCTGGAAGCAAGTGGAGACATCCACTTATATAACCATCTCTGACGAGTGAGAGCATCATAACTGCTTCCTTGCGAAACTTCGAAGTAGGCATGAACCTGCTCAGTGAAAGTGACAATTTTTTTTTTTTGTGCTCATCAATGCTCTATCTCCAGCTCGATATCGAGCACTTTACGATAAAATTGGCAAAATACATTTTATCATAAACCACTTAAAAAACAAACAAAAAAAACCTTGGAGCAAAACGGTCACAACTCAACACGCACACACATACACAAAACACACACACAGACATATATATATATAAATATATATATCCATTTTCAAAGGAAATGGATATTATATCAACCCGATAGATTATTATGACATCAAATGTTATTTTTTAGTACTTACTCATATTTGAATAGACAGTTCCATTTATTTTTTTTTTAACAATATATTTATCTACCGGCTTTAGCTATTTTACTTTAATAAAATCTCTCAAACATTTAGGCCGGTAGACGAAAATAATAAATAACCTGAGAAAATCACTTTGCTCAGGTTTGGATAGCGAAACTTCAGGTTCGAATCCTGTCGAAGAGCGACTCTTGTTTTTTTAATAAGATTTTTCGAATATTCAAGCCGGTAGACGAAAATAAATATACTGATTAAAAAATAAATGCAACGTCTATTCAAATATGAGTATCTACTAAAAATAACGTTTAAATCGATATGATAGGATATAAAACGAATAGAAAAGCTTTATCAATTTGACGTGTCCTTTTTTTTTTCTGTTTTATTAAAGCTTCATCAGAGAATGAAGCATGGAGAAAAAGAAATATATGATAAGATAAAGAACAAATAGGAAACGTTTATCAATCTAACATGTTTCAGTTTTATTAAAGCTTCATCAGAGAATGAGATATGGAGAAAAAGAAGAAAGAAATATATGATAAGATAAAGAACAAATAGGAAACGTTTATCAATCTTCACTTTTAAAGCTTCGTTAGACTATTAGACTCTGAAGATTTACTAAAATTGAAACGTCTTAGATTGATAAACGTTTCCTATTTGTCCTTGCTCCTACCATTATGCTAGGTTCTGATCCATATTTGTTCTGTATTTGATCTTTAGTCCTTATATATCCTTGAATGTGATTAGACATTTAAAAATAATTCTTCTTCCGACCAAGTAGAAATTGAATGGGAGAAAAACGTAATCTAATCCATATTTAAAACATTTTTTTCTAGGGAGTGTATAGATTAAGAAGTTGTGTATGATAAGGGTTTTAAAAAAAAATGTCTAATTTTTTTCAATCCTAAGCCGAAAACAATTTATTTCGAAAAGATCCTGAATAAACGCCGTTTGGTACACGAACATTTAACGGTTAATTATATATATATATAATATATATATATATATATATATATATATATATACGAACTTCAGCGGTTCGTTGCATGTCGACTAATGTGTAAGACATTCCTGGTATTGCAATGATAAGGCTTCTAATATGATCACTACGTTATAAATATTGATCGGTGTGTGCGTGTGTATCGTTGGGAGTCGATCCGTCCGTCTCTCTTTTGCTCGTTCTCTCTTTTTCCCTCCTTGTTAGTTTTTTTTTCTCTCTCTTCTTCTCATATGCTTACACGCGTTGGGCTTTATGGCGAGCCCCCCCCCCCTCGCCTTGCATGTGTCGTCTCACAACTACTTCAGTTGTGCTTGATACAATTCTTAACTCTATTATGAATAAACCTCATAGAATTACAAAATAAAACAAAAACGCAAGAATTAAGTTCCCTAGATCCTGCTAAAATGAATTTATTCTGGATTAAAATGAATTATGACTGATTTAGGAATTTTTCTTGAATAGTGTACTTGCGAGTGTTGTGTGTGCGATTTTAATGCCTCTTTTTATATTCTTTTTCTGTGGTATTTATGCTAGAAAATCGTTTTTTTTATTTTGCTATTGTTTTGACTTCTAAAGAGAATCATTTTAAAACAATATCGCTATTTGATACTACTTCAACCAAGAAAAAAAATTTAACAGCGCCTGAGAATTTTTTAATTTTATTTTTACATGTATTGTTTTTATATATATATATATATATATATATATATTTGTTTATATGTGATAGACAAACTCCATAGACACACTAGGCGACTCTTTCTCTCTTTCATTCTCCATTGTCTATTGTGTTTCTTGGAAAATACAGGTTTTTGTTTAAATTTCAGGGTATCTCAGAATTATTAAAATTACTTTTTGTGCAGGTTTTAATTCTCTTTGTTATAATGTCTCTTGACAGAAGATAATTTTGTCTCCAAACGTATTTAAGACCCCCCCCCCCGCCATGCGATTTCACTTTCTGTTCATCATTTGAACAGCGTCTTAAAACCTGTCAATGCAAATAGAGTATGAAAAAGAGAGAAAGACACTCTTCAATACATAAGTCTAGCGACAAAGATTTTCCTGGGTCAGCCTTAAACACACATCTTCTTGGCGTCAGTTTAAACTGTCGCCTTTTTATTTATTTATTTTTCTCCTATATATTGTGACCATTTCCAGGTCCGTGTTTTATTGATCTTCATCTGAAGAATCGAAATTTGGCCGAAGTATTTCATGGAAAATTTCACAATTTAAAAATTGGTTAATTAATAATTGTAAGGAATGAAGGGGGGGGGGAAGCAACTGTCACCAGAAGGATATGTAATCCTAAACTTGTGCTTTTATTATTCAATAATAAAATTAAGAAATAGAAAAAAAAAATGGTCAGTATCGAGGACTGTGACGACAGCAGATAAAAGCCAAAGAATTCTTCATGGATATTATACTCGATTTTTTTCACCTCGTTTCTTTGTATATTCGAATTCGGCGCTCTCGTGTGTGTGAAGGAAAAAATCTCTTCATAGTGGATGCGTAATATTATAAGCAATAAAGTGTGTGTATTTCATAGCGTTTAATAGTTACTGTTCCATAGTCGAGGCTTGTCTTTCGCATGCGTGTGTGCTGGGTATTTTTTTTTTTTTTTTTTTTTCCGAATGTAGCAGAACTTTCTCTTGTATCATCGGCTCTTCATCTTTCTTTTACGATTTTATAAGCTAAAATCAACTTAACCAATCAATGTCGCTACATATTCATTAATTTTAGTGCGCGCACACAGAAACAATTTTTTACCTGCGTCGTTTATTTAGAGAGATTTTTTTTTTAACCTTCTCATATGTAAGTTGTATATTTGAGCACTAACCATTTTCTGATACCTATTCAATTAAAACTGATAGAAAAGGTATATCTGTTGTGTTAAGTATATTTATTTTTGTACGTTCTTGTGTATCGACAAGAGATTTATGTGTGTGTGTGTGTAATTCAAAGTGTTCGTTCATTTCTTTCTGCTAAATATTTTAGACACTTTCAGGGATTTTGTTTGTGATACTACAAATGTAATGTTTTTAGAGGTAGATATATTTTTTTTAAATTCCAGATTACGGCCATTACGTAATTGTCAAGTTAGTAGTTGCTAAGGGTTTATCTAATATATATATATATATATCTATATATATATATATATATAGACTTTATTATTTCTTTATTTACTCTGAAGCTTGAAATAGCTTTGAATGCATTATTTTTCGGCGAAATGGTCTCTGACTCAATCTAGATTCTTACTGAGACCTGCGGTAATTTAGTAGTTCAATTTTGTGTGTGTGTGTTTGCTTGCATCGAAAGCAAATTACTTTAAAATATTTCGCCATGTATCCGGCTTCACCAGAAGAGGTCTTTTATCTGAGCAAACCAAAATCTACATGACTAAGATCCATTTTATAAGACCTTGATGCACATTAAATATTCCTGATTTTTTTATTTATTTTTTACTTTTTTTAACCCGTAACATCGTTACAGTCACTTTCGGTTGCACATCTGAGCCTGTCTAAGTGTTTCCTTTGAATGCAAACTTATCTCCCTCTCCATTATATAATATATATATAAAGTTTTAATTTCTTAGATGAGAATTTATTTACACTCGGAATATTGTCTGAAACGTTCTTAATGTTCTAAGAGCGTTTCGACCCTTGTTCCTCCGGCCTTCATCAGGTGCTTGTCGTTTCGGTGTAATCTTGATTTGTTATGTAAGCTTGTTCAAAAGTGGGTGACAAAATGCACTGGAAAAAATAGATCAAAAACATTGCTTATAGCTACAAACGAACAAGTTGTGGAGGGTCATGACTTTCAAACAACAAAGGTGAAAACAATAGTATATGTGTAAAAAAAAAAATTTGATATTGACTATTTGAAATTTTTACACGTTCTTAATTTCCACCGCTGTTTCTCTCTCTTTGTGTGTGTATGTGAGAGAGAGAGGGAATTCTTTCTCATCAGTAAAAAAATCTATATATTTGCTTTCTTTCATTCTAACTCACTGTTAGACATTTGAGATCACTTCGCGCCCCTGTTGACAAGTTTTTTCGTATTCATTTTGAGTGGATATTGTTTTCCTCTTTGATACCGAACTATTTATTTTTGCTTTAATTTTGCTGACTGTTCTCCGACATGGCCTTACTACCAAATCACGTTGTAACCCAAGTTCCCGTAAAATCACCGATGTTAAGCAACGTCAAGCCTGGCGTGGCCAGTACCTAGATGGGTGATCGCTTGGGTTATACTGGGTGCAGTAAGGTTGGATGTGCGCCTGGTATGAAGGTCTTAGAGCCACATCACATTAAAACGCCGGTTCTCGTATGATCACTGAAGTTAAGCAATAGCAATTCTCGTTTCCATTTAGATGGGTGACCACTTGGCAATAACAGGTGTTGTTAACCTCTTGGTTCAATTGGTAACTAATGACTGGAAAGCGGAGTTTCATATCCAGCCGTTTTAGTTACACCCAAATATTCTGAGTAAATGTATGAATACACCTCTTTCCCCAGCTATGGGTTAAATAGAACTTATATCAGTAAATCATTACCTACAAATAATTTCTTGCAACCCCAAAACATTTCCCGGCTTTTTATTACCAGCAAAAGGTCGATAAACCTTAAAAATCAGAATATCAACGGATGAATGGATTAGCTGCTTGCCGGTTAATTTTGGCGCAATTTTAAAAGTGACATTATCATATTTCTTTCTCTCTCTCTCTCCCTCACCATTTATTGTTTATTGATCGTGCCCATAGAGTACTTTATTTTTATTTTAATAAAATTAGAAAAAAATGATCAAGAAGAATGAATGTATCTGTCGCTTTTATTTAATAAAGTACAACTAAGTTATTTTCTACTGGAATTTATTGCTAACAAATTTACTTGCTTTTGGAAAATGATAAAAATAACATTTACATATAGTGATTTGCAAAGCGTGTCTTAGTTGTAGCACAAGGCCGTAAGTATGGAGCATTTAGTGCGGATCGAACTCGCGACTGTCGTCTTACATGGTCTCCTGTATTTATTTGTATTTTTGTTTCTTTTTCTTTTTCGCGTGAGATCGAGTAAACTTTTTTTCTCTTTTCAGTTAGACCAACTTCCCCCAATTCCCCCTCTCTCATATATATATATATATATATAGAAGCCCATTCTTTTTTTTTTTTTTTTTTGCTTTTGTCTATTAAGTCTACTGATTTGCGCGCTCCAGATTCCATAAAAATAGCGTTTAGAATATCAACAAAGAAATCTAGATTGTCTCCATATATATATATATATATAATGGCAAATTGGAAAAAGTTTTTATGTAACGGGTTTTCTTTTCCGATTTTCTCGGAGTAAATTTCGTCCGATGACGTCCTAAAGAACAACACGCGTCACCCGAAAGCTTTTTGTTCGTGATATACAAACATTCATTTGTTATCTCTTATAATTCTATACTAAGGCAGAAAGTATTCATCAAAATAAGTTAATTTTTAACCAACAAGGTCTGTCTATTTTAATTTTGAATATATTTTTCCAATTCACAGACACACGCACACACACAGAGAGAGTACCGAAAAGTTCTGCACCAACCAATATATTTAAATTTTATATTCTCTCAAATTTTGTTATGTAGGTACGGTTAGAATTTTTCAGCAATCCCGTACGTATGTCATGTAGTTTTGTGCTTGACATCGTTGATAAACTGTCCGAAGTTCATACTTTGTTAATTTTTGTTAACCCTCTAGGGCCATTCGTATCATATTTGATACAGTATGAAAACAAGCCTTGAAAGAAATATTTTCCTGAAAATTTTTTAAGAGAAATATTTTATAAATTTCAAATGAAAGCAGTACTGACTGCTCAGTCAATGAATACCAAATGTTTCCTTATAGGGAAATACCAAATGTTTCCTTATAGGAAAATACTGTATCAAATATGATACGAATGGCCCTAGAGGGTTAACGTAAATTCGATTGCTGCTATGCAGTGTGTCCCTGCTAGGTTAGATGCATTTGTCTCTCCTACCTCGTATTCCTTTGGGAAGCGGGTATATATATATATATATACCCGCTTCCCAGTATATATATATACTTTTGTAATGCGGAAATTAGTTTTAATTGCAATACTCTAGGAATTGTTCATGCACGCGCATACATAATCCTGCAACACACACACACACACACACACATTTGAATATATACTAGAGTTTCTACAAAAGGAGTCACACAGTATATTGGTATCGGCCCTTGGGTATCGAAAAATAGATCGTAGTGCTTTACCAAAATTTGCCAATATCTCTATCTCTCCATTGCTTATCAATCATATCCTACCCAGTTAATTTAATAACCTGTAAATTAATTTATTTTTAAAATGTTTGTTTTACCGATATTATTTAACTTAATTTTCTTTCTCGTTACTCGTAAAAAGATGTAAGTTGACCAAAATTTAAAAGAAAATTACAAATGTAAAATTAATTTTATAAAAGGTGGGGTATTTTCTCTGGAAAACACTTTCAAAATTAATACATGACTCTGTATGTGTGCACGCTTGCACACAAATATTGTATACAAGGCCGGATTTAGATGAAAGGCCCTAGGCTATTCCGCTTAAGAGGCCTCTCTAAAATCCTCCATTCTCACTAGAGAGGAAAATTGAAGTGTTAAATTAAACAACTTGAGTAAATCCGAAGTTGATGATTGGGGTTTAAAATTTAAGTTAACAGTTCCTCTAAATATAAAATTTATAAAAAATTTTTTTTAATATAGTATGTGATTGAAAAAATGCATGAATATTAAAATTAAGTCTACAATCCGTTATGACAGTATGTGTCAGAAAGACCTACGACAGTGTCAAAGATATTATTCACATTGGCTGGAGGGTCCCTAGATTTTGATGCTCTAGGCTACAAGAAAATCCGACACCGATTGTCGTCTTTTAACAGGCGTGGCTTACAATTTATTACTACTGTTACATAATACACCCTGGGACGTAAACACTGATGAGTATATAACAACAACGAACAATTTGATAATGAATTAATCGGAAGCTCTTGTGACAATAACAACTATATACATTTTCAATTTTTACTTAGTCCAGTTTATCGACCCTTCGTAGGCTATTTTTGGGGCTAATGATTTTTTCAAGCAAGTTTTAATATTTAACTCATTGCTATGGGGTTGGAAAGAGGGAATTTTTTTTTAGCCATTACACCATCCTCACATCCAAGCATTCTGCACCTGGTATATATTCGGATACATCAGTATCTAAATGTGTTCCCGAGCGCTCACACATCTGAGTACTGACTAGATTCAATATTCTCTGATCGGACGAGAACCGGTGTTTGTGTAGTCACGTTCGATTAATATTATTAGGCATTAAATTGCATCCGCCATAGTTTACCTTGACTTTCAGGTAGTTTAAAAAACATTTCCGTGCGTTCTTAAATGTTACGTATTTTGAGAACGTAACTATGTTTTAACGTCTGTCTGTAAATACTTGTTGCAAATTAAAATCCTTGAGGTCTACACATGCACACACACATGTATATACACACATACACGCGCACACACACATGCACATACACGCGCACACACACATGCACATACACGCACACTCACACATACACGCGCGCACACTCACACATACACGCGCGCGCACACACACACACATACACATTAGAGAGCGAAATGCGTCCACTAAGATAAGTTTCTGTTTTGTCTGTAAAACTTCTCGTTTTTAAAGTATAAAATTTTCTCATTAGCATTTTTTCTCAGCAGGTGAAAATTAACCCTTTTGGTATTGTATTCTTCTTTCTTGTGGAGTGTGGGGTTCAGGCATTTCCCATGACAGTCCTTTCCCCACCCACCAAATTTGGTTGTTTTACTCTACCAGAAGTTATCAGCATGACCATTTTATTTCTAAAATTCTTTACTGGCGAAAACTAACTTTTAAAATAACTGAAATTTCCCCCTCCCCAAAAAGCTAGGGAATATTAATTACTTGTAAAATATCCATTCTTTTCAGGCTTTGCATATATATATATATATATATATATATATATATATATATTTAGGCAGCAGAATTTCATCCAAGCATTCTTTTCACTTTCCAAAGAATATCAAGCTTGAAGCAAATGATTCCTACCCACCACACGCACACACACACAACACTGGTTATTAAAAATGACTACGACAGTGGAATGTACTTTAACAAAACATAACACAATATTTTATCCACAATTTGTAGTAAAATACTAAACAGCTATTCGAAAACTGGCAAAAATACAATAAGACCGACATACCTTGCTAATGTTTTTTTTTTTTTTTTAATCGTATCACCCCGAGCAAGGCGGTAACTCCACTGATGTGCAGGGGGCTACGTGATAGTGAAAAGATTGGAAAAGATAAATCCGCAAACTACATCCTAAACAGGGAACAAGGGATGAACCTCTTAACCTGTTCAATAGACGTGGGTGGAGTGTGAACCGGGCGATAGATAGATCTATCTACTCCAATTGAAAAAAAACAAAGTGAGAAGATTGGAAAAGAGAAAGCCGGAAACCACATCCTAAACAGGGAACAACGGATGAGCCTCTTAACCTGTTCAATAGACGTGAGTGGAGTGTGAACCGGGCGATAGATAGATCTATCTACTCCAATTGAAAAAAAAAAAACAAAGTGAGAAGATTGGAAAAGAGAAAGCCGGAAACCACATTCTTAAACTTTTCTGTGTGTTTCGTTAAAAACGACCGACAGGGAAAACCCCAAGAGGCAAACACAAAAAATACGTTAGTCAAAACATGAGGACAAAATAACATCAGAAACCTAACACCCTTGAAGTGACTGAAAGCGCTGGAAATTAGAAAATTATGGAACATTTTTACATTCCAGCAAAATAGAAACACGTAAGAATACTGGGAAAAACTTTCATAAAAAAAAAATAATAATAAAATCTTTGTTGGTCGTTTTAATCATTATAATTAGCCAGTTATTGATCAGAATTAGACCAGGACACAATAGTATTATTGGGCTCAGTACGGTAGAGATTTTAAATACTTTCATTCAGAATTCAGCCGATAAATCAACCTTGGGACGATGGTGATATCTACAGAATGTGGCAATAAGAGAGGTTAGCCATAGTATCATTTTCAGAACGAGAAAGTTTAAGTGAAAGGTCCGAAGTCATGTCAGGAAGTAAACACATCAGAAAATATATTTTAAAATCCTGCAAACCCGGATGAAAATGTTTACAATTGTTGACCAGTTTCTCGTGTTAAACTTCCAGTTATTCTGCCCAGTCAGTCTCTTTCGAGACATGATCGCCCAAGCGTTTATCACATATGGCACTTAAGACTAACAATCTTCACATACACACACATATATATATATATATATATATATATATATATGCACATACACACACACACACACACACATATATATATATGCACATACACACGCACACACACATATATGCACATGCGCACACACATATGCCCGTACATGCACACACACACACACACATATGTCCGTACATGCATATGCACGTACACGCACACACACACACATATACACGTACATGCACACACACACACATATACACGTACATGCACACACACACACATATACACGTACATGCACACACACACATATACACGTACATGCACACACACACACACATATACACGTACATGCACACACACACACACACACATATACACGTACATGCACACACACACACATATACACGTACATGCACACACACACATATACACGTACATGCACACACACACACACATATACACGTACATGCACACACATATACACGTACATGCACACACACACACACATATACACGTACATGCACACACACACACACATATACACGTACATGCACACACACACACACATATACACGTACATGCACACACACACACACATATACACGTACATGCACACACACACACACATATACACGTACATGCACACACACATATACACGTACATGCACACACACATATACACGTACATGCACACACACATATACACGTACATGCACACACACATATACACGTACATGCACACACACATATACACGTACATACACACACACACATATACACGTACATGCACACACACACATACACATATACACGTACATGCACACACACACACACACATATACACGTACATGCACACATATACACGTACATGCACACACACACACATATACACGTACATGCACACACACACACATATACACGTACATGCACACACACACACATATACACGTACATGCACACATATACACGTACATGCACACATATACACGTACATGCACACACACGTATACACGTACATGCGCACACAGAGTACCGAAAAGTTCTACACCAACCAATATATTTAAATTTATATTCTCTCAGCTTTTGTTATATAGTTACGGTTAGAATTTTCCAGCAACTCCGTGCGTGTGTTGTGTAGAATTATAACATTTTATTTTAAAGCTAAGCATGTTAACTTCCACTACAAGAAAACCAAACAACCATTTGTAGGAATCATCAATGATCGCCTGTTCAATAGCGTCGGTCAGTTTCGGAACTGTGATTTGCACTCAATTTGAAATTTGTGGCTTGACAGGATTAATAAGTACATTTTTTTTTTTTTTTTTTTTTTTTAAATCTGAGGAAACGATTTTAAACGATCAAGTTTTCATTCCGGTGATCAAATTTAGAAATTTATAAAACTTGGAAATTTACTGAAGCTTTATAAATTGTATAGAAACAAGATTCATGGCACAAGGACATTATTAATAAATCATTGTGCCGTCAAACAAAACCTTCATTTACTTCAAAGGAACTTTATACTGAACAATTTGGCTATATCATAATATAATATTTTAAAAATGCAGTGGGTTCAGTGATTTTTAAAAAGTTTTGGTTAAAATTGGTAGCGTTGAAATTTCATTCCGGTGATCAGTGAAAGATTTATAGCTCAGCCTTATAAATTTTTTTAATTTACTGAAGCTTATTAAATCATTGTGCCATCAAATAAGACCTTCATTTACTTCAAAGGGACGTTATACTGAACAATTTAGCTATATCATGATGTAATATGTTACAAAATGAAGTAGGTTCAGTGCTTTTTAAAAACCATATAAATTAAAAATATTTTTATCTCATAATTTGTGCTCAGCAATATTATGATCTACCCTTTTATCTTTTATTAATGATCTAACAAATCTTATTGGGTAGGCTTTTGTAATTTTTACAATTTTAATAGGTTTTACTTACTGAATACATTAAAAAAAATAATGCGTATTTTCTGATTTAAATAGATCTTTCATTAAGTGTATCTGATAAAAATATCAACTTTCTTTGGATTCATCCTTGAAATAGAAAAATTTTGAAGTCGGTCCGTATGCGAAATTAAATATTTCAGCATTTTCCTTTCTTTGAGACGATTTTAAAACTAAATTCTCAAAAATTGGCAAAAGCAATGAATCTAATTTTTGATGTTAGTACTTATCACATCAAATATCATTCAGTCTGAGTGTAATGTTGATTTTCTGGAAAAAAATATATTGAAAAACATAACCTACAATTCTGTTCAATGTGACACTATTGCCAGGTATTTTAACCAATCAGTCAGTTAAGTGCCATACGTGATACACGCTTGGGCGATCATGTCTTGAAAGAGACATGACTGACTGGGCAGAAGATTATCCCGCAGTAGGTTGCCATTGCATTCTGCGGTGGACTGGTTGCCGACCAAGGCTATAGAACCCAATCTGTCCTGCTATTTAACCCATAACTGGAAGGAAGAGACGGATTAATACCTTTCCCAAGGGTATTTGCGCGTAAGTGAATACAATGGGTTCAACTGGAATTCGAACTCGGCTCCTCGGTTTCTCGTTCCGAGCCGATCTCTTGATACGCTTTCAAAAACAATTTTAAACGCCCCTCTCATAAAACAAACATTTAATAATAAAAAAAAAACATAAAAATTCGCAAATAAAATCCTGCAAATTCTACCATTTTTATTCTACAAATGTCTGATTTTAGAAATGTACTTCCTTTTAAGACCAATTAAAATTTATTTTTATTTCGGGAAACCTCTTCTTTGGACCAGAAATGTTAGTTCCTTTCAATTAAAGCAATATCCAAATTTATTTCTCGAAAATCTGAAGATGTTCCTGTAAATCTCCCTAGCAGAACGAGCAATAACAAACACTGACAGCCTTACGACTTGGTCAAACGAGCCGTAACAATAAATGATGTGGAAAATTCGCAACTTCCTCTCGCTTCTTAGCGTTTCCTTAACACTCAATAGCGAAAGTATCTATTCATATTTTCCTTTTTTACACCCTATAAAAATCTTGGCCTTTTTCTTCGTTTCATATTCGATTAAAAAGACAAAAGAACCCGACGTGTTTACGAGATGAGCACCACTGCCTCCCCTCCCCACTGCTATAAGGATTGCAGTAGTTGTAATAAAAATGATTTTTAGAGTCCGTTAGTTAGACTGCCTCTTCGTGACAGAAACGGTAATTCTATTAGTTCCAATGATTGTAACAGTGACGAAATGAATTGTCTATAATGATACAAAGCTTGAATTCTCCGACTAGTGGATTCAAAAAAGAATAACGTGGCAGACCAAAAAATGGGAGATCGAATGCGGGTGGGTAGGGGATAACCAATAAACAAACCTTAGAATTTTTCTCGTTCGTTGCAAGAATCTTTAGTAAGGGGCGAAACGCATTTTTCTTTTTTTCTCTCTCTGTCTTCCTCACAACTCCGATTCCAACAAAGAAATTAAGAGGAATTCGCAACGTTTGCTTTCGTTTATATTTTAACAATTCACGGGTACCATTCTTATATTCTTAAAGAGAAACGGTAGCCAAAAGCAATCTTCAATGGTTTATCGTTTTCTCTTTTGCTTCTGATCTCTCTCTATCTCTCTCTCTCTCTCTCTCTCTCTCTCTCTCTCTATATATATATATATATATATATATATATATCTCTATCTCTCTCTCTCTATATATATATATATATATATATATATATATATATATATATATATATATATATATATATATATATATATATATATATATATATATGTCTCTCTCTCATATATAGTGGCTGGTGTGTGCGCAATTATCACCGATTCAATGAACGGTCGAAGAAAAAGAGAGAGAGGCGAAAGAAAACCTAAAAACAATTCCTTGCATTTTAAGCCGTATTCACTTCGCTAATTCATTTATTCTTTTCGATTTTAAAACAAAAAAAAAAGGAAGAAAAAGAAAAAAGTTCTTCATCGCCATAAAAGAATCCATTCGTCTCGCTGCTTTGCCTCTGCACGTCCTTTTCTTTCGACTTGAACAATCCTAATATCACAGCTACTAGTGTACTGTTAATCTGTCACTGGTGGAGGAACACCCGAAAAAGGAGGGGTGGGGGGGATCTTTTTTTACTAGGCTGGTAAAAAGAAAGCGACAAATGGACTCTCTTGTTCACGATTGTCATATGAATATTTTATCTCTTGTTATATAATTTCTGTTGGAGGAAAAAATAAAAAATAAAAATGCATGTTCTACATTAGAACTTCACAATAAACAATCCTCCATTTTGTGATTTGTCTTAAGTTAAATTAATCCAAACTGCCAACTGCTTTGTTCCCATCCTTTTTATCGGAATCGATTTTTTTTTTACTTCGAACTCTCTTTCGTTCAATCACTTTTATAGTTCTCAACATAATCGTTTCCATAGCAACAAAATAAGTAATTTAAAAAAAAAATCGTTGCTACTTCTTTAATTGTATGAAAGTTACTCCGAAGAACATATTTGAAGTCGTTTCTAAAATGGTTTTATTCATAGCATCCGCCATTTGTTTTGAATTTAATCAAAGATCAGTGATTTTTTTTCTCATTTTCTCCCTCTCGCGCACCCCCTCTCATCTTCCTCTCCAAACCATGCCCCGCTCCCCCGCATCACGCCTTCTACCCCCTCTCTCTGTCTGCTCCCCCGCTCTCTCTGTCTGCTCCCCCTCTCTCTCTGTCTGCTCCCCCTTTCTCTCTCTGTCTGCTCCCCCCTCTCTCTCTGTCTGCTCCCCCCCTCTCTCTCTGTCTGCTCCCCCTCTCTCTCTGTCTGCTCCCCCTCTCTCTCTGTCTGCTCCCCCTCTCTCTCTGTCTGCTCCCCCTCTCTCTCTGTCTGCTCCCCCTCTCTCTCTGTCTGCTCCCCCTCTCTCTCTGTCTGCTCCCCCTCTCTCTCTGTCTGCTCCCCCCTCTCTCTCTGTCTTCTCCCCCCTCTCTCTCTGTCTGCTCCCCCCTCTCTCTCTGTCTGCTCCCCCCTCTCTCTACTGCTGTCTCTACTGCTGTCTTTAAAATAAATAAAACTATCTGCGAGATAACTTTCCTTAGGTTCGCTTGCCTTGCCTTTAGCACAGCTGCAGTACAAGTGGTGAGTCTGCTACACAATAAATGACACGACTCGTAATCGTTTTCAGATAGACAAAATCACGCTCTCATTTAAAATGAATTGCTAAACAATTGGTAACCTTCTGCGGCCTTTCCTATCAAACCTGCCACTTGGGGACAGATCAGGTCTCCCATCCGTTTTCTTATATAAGTTATTAACTCTGTGTCGTTTCGCTTGTCACTCTTTTTAAATTTTTTTTTTTTTGTGGAATGGGTGGAGAGGAATTAGTACAAATGAATTAGTGTAGAATAAATGTCTAAGTTAGCATTTATGGCAAATAAAATCCCATATATATATATATATATATATATATATTTGAAAACCTTAAAATCACCCCCAAATCTAATTCCGGTTTTACTGTACGAAGTTTCAACAATATTAAATATAAGTTAAAGGTGTTTTATATACTTACAATAATTTTGTAACTAAAGTAAGCAGTTTCTTAAACTGTAATATTTGTATTGAGTATATCTTGGGGAAAAAATTTCAGGACGTAGGCGATCATGGTTTTCCGCATTTCCCTCTCCCTGGTGGCTCTGAGCACGCCTTCTCCTGTTAGACTATGCAATCCTCGTTCCATCATCCACCTGATCAGGTCCTTCAAATATGTTATCCGTTACTTTCCCCTGTCTCTTTTTCCCTCTGTCTGGCCTGTTTGTTAGTATAAGATTCTCCAAGCCCTCCTTCCTCATTGTGTGTCCCAGGAACTTCAGCTGTTTCTTCCTGATGCTCAGTATTAATTTCCTTTTTGTTTCCATCATTTCCAAGACCTCATCATTGCTCACATGATATTCGAACCACATTTCAGTTGCTTCAAGTTTTTCCTTATCTTTGATGATATTGTCCAGCATTCACTGCCATATTGAAGATAGCGAAATTGTCCTGTTTCTTAATACTTTACTCAACTTCTGGAATGACTCTTTGTGCTTTTGGTTCTCAGGAATATAAATGTATATAAACTGCTGTGACCACAAAGTGAGGGGTCAGTTTATGTATTGATTGTAATATGGAATTGATCCCCCACTTTATATCCAGTGTTCTTCTGTAGAACCACATTTCAGTTGCTTCAAGTCTTTTCTTCATCTTTGATGATATTGTCCAGCGTTCACTGCCATATTGAAGAACTGACATCACATAGCAATCCAGTACTCTCTTCCTTGTTTCTAACGAAATTGTCCTGTTTCTTAATACCTTGACTTCTGGAATACTTCCTTCGCCATGCTAATTCATCTTCGGATTTCTGTATCGCACTTTCCGTCTTCCGTTATAGCGCTTCACAGGTATTTAAATTTTTGTACCTGCTTGATTCTAGTATCCCCGACCTGTATTTGGCATACAGACCCCTCATAGCTACTCTATACCAGGCGTTAGTCAAGCAGCGGGCTTTCATTGTTATATATAAATATATAAAAACAAATCCTAATCTCATTTCACTATCGATCTGTTGCCACTCAAATCGATTGTTCACGCTGATCAGGTCTCAGGTTTCGTTGTTTATTTTGCTAGTTAGACGTCTGCCAACTCCAGCCAGTGTTCGATAAACCCAATCCTCTTTTAATTGGTTGCATGATTACCCAATTACACATCTGCATAATGTATTTACGTAGATACGACAGTTTAAATAAAACAGGCTTTTACCACGACCAGTCAGTCAGTTAAGTGCCATACGTGAAACACACTTGGGCGATCATGTCTCGAAAGAGACATTACTGACTGGGCAGAAGATTTTCTATCCTGCTCTTTAAACTATAGCTGAATGGAAGAAGAGATGTATTATAGTGGGGGATCAGTTTATTACTTCATAATAATATAAAACCGGTCCCCCACTTTATGCCCAGTAGAAGACTTAAATCATGTTTCCAACTATTATATTCAGTCAGACAGTCAAGTGCCATACGGGAAACACGCTTTGGCGATCATGTCTCTCTCGAGACATGACTGACTGGGCAGAAGATTATCCTGCAGTAGGTTGCCATTGCATTCTGTGGTAGACTGGTTGTCAGCCAAGGCTATAGAACCCAATCTGTCCTGTTATTTAACCCATAACTGGAGGGAAGAGGCGGATTAATACCTTTCCAAGGGTATTTGCGCGTAAGTGAATACAATGAATTCAAACTTGGCTCCCCGATTTCTCGTTCCGAGCCGATATCCACTGAACCACAACGCACATCCCACATATCCATATTTATTCAAGCACCCGTGGATTTTAATTAATTTTCTTATTTCTAAGCGACGGCAATCTACCAGAAAGTGAACTCGTCTAGTTCGAATACTGAGAGTATTTCATTTTTACTTCACACTCTGAAAAGTGATACAGGAATTTCCACTTCTCAGAGTAAAAGTGCAGGATAGACTGTGTAGCCTAGCTTTCGTTGGCACCCTATATTAGAAAAAGGCAACGGGAGATCAAAATATTTTTCAAAAAAATTTTTTACAACGGATGTGCGATGTGGTGTAGTGGATATCAGCTCGGAACGAGAAATCAGAGACCGGAGTTCGAATTCCGGTCGAATTCGTTGCATTCACTTACGAGCAAACACCATTGGGGAAAATTATTAATCTCCCACCTCTTCCTCCAGCAATGGGTTAAATAGCAGAACTGGTTGGTTTCTATAGCTTCGGTTGGCAACCAGTCTACCGCAGAAAGTAATGGCAAGATACTGCGGGAATATCTTCTGCCCAGTCAGTCATGTTTCTTTCGAGACATGATTGCCCAAACGTGTTTCACCTATGGCAATTAACTGACTGATGGAATATAATAGTTGGAAACCTGATTAAGTCTTCTACTGGGCATAAAGTGGGGGATCGGTTTTCCATTGTTATGAAGTAATAAATTGATCCCCCACTAATTGCTACTGATTAATACAATACATTTCTTCCATTCAGCTATAGTTTAAAGAGCAGGATAGAAAATCTTCTGCCCAGTCAGTCATGTCTCTTTCGAGACATGATCGCCCAAGCGTCTATCATGTATGGCACTTAACTGACTGAATGTATGGACACAGCATAATTAAAAAAAAACAAAAATTGTAAGGTGACTATGCAGAAAGAGAATCTGTCAAAAATCTGTCGACGCTTTGACTGGAATCTTACTTGGCTGCCGCAAGGTCGTGACGAAAAGTAGATTATTTAAGCGTCGTTTAGACGTGAGACAAGCAAAGAGCGTGTAGCTCCAGGTAAGGATCGACCAAACTTCAGTCGTAATCGGTCGAGCAAAACCTGTTTACTGACCATTACACCACGTCGACGTGTCCAAAACAAACCGTTTCTATGGATCAATTTTTTTTTTTTTTTTTTACCCCTTGAATATGCAGCAGACGTAACTGATTATTTTATTGATAAATAATTGTGTTCTATGATAGTAAATTTCTTAACTAGAATCGTAGTTGGCGGCATGGAGCAGGTTGCCGGCTCGTAGTTGGCGGCATGGAGCAGGTTGCCGGCTCGTAGTTGGCGGCATGGGGCAGGTTGCCGGCTCGTAGTTGGCGGCATGGGGCAGGTTGCCGGCTCGTAGTTGGCGGCATGGGGCAGGTTGCCGGCTCGTAGTTGGCGGCATGGGGCAGGTTGCCGGCTCGTAGTTGGCGGCATGGGGCAGGTTGCCGGCTCGTAGTTGGCGGCATGGGGCAGGTTGCCGGCTCGTAGTTGGCGGCATGGGGCAGGTTGCCGGCTCGTAGTTGGCGGCATGGGGCAGGTTGCCGGCTCGTAGTTGGCGGCATGGGGCAGGTTGCCGGCTCGTAGTTGGCGGCATGGGGCAGGTTGCCGGCTCGTAGTTGGCGGCATGGGGCAGGTTGCCGGCTCGTAGTTGGCGGCATGGGGCAGGTTGCCGGCTCGTAGTTGGCGGCATGGGGCAGGTTGCCGGCTCGTAGTTGGCGGCATGGGGCAGGTTGCCGGCTCGTAGTTGGCGGCATGGGGCAGGTTGCCGGCTCGTAGTTGGCGGCATGGGGCAGGTTGCCGGCTCGTAGTTGGCGGCATGGGGCAGGTTGCCGGCTCGTAGTTGGCGGCATGGGGCAGGTTGCCGGCTCGTAGTTGGCGGCATGGGGCAGGTTGCCGGCTCGTAGTTGGCGGCATGGGGCAGGTTGCCGGCTCGTAGTTGGCGGCATGGGGCAGGTTGCCGGCTCGTAGTTGGCGGCATGGGGCAGGTTGCCGGCTCGTAGTTGGCGGCATGGGGCAGGTTGCCGGCTCGTAGTTGGCGGCATCGAACATTAGAAATTATATATTTTACACATTTCATGTTTTGAGTTAGCAATAACTTTGGTGTTTTTTTTTGTTTTTGTTTTTTTTTATTCAGCATAAATTTTTGTTTAGGTATTAAATTTTTAATTTTCTCTTCTAATCACATATTTCGTCCGATCATTGCTCTTCACAGCTTCCTGTCTTTTGTAGCTCTTAGTGATACTTGTGTTTGTACTATTTCTCGTAATCACTGTTTTTCCTGGTTTTAACGCAATCTGGTTATGTAAGACATTCTCTATTTCCTCTGTCCATCTTACCCGTCAATAGATGATGTGTGTCAAATTCTCAAACCTTCTTTCTTCATTGGCGATTAAATTTTAATTCTGTCTTCGTCTAGCTTTCTGTCGCCTCGGATTTCTTCGTCTGATAGGTGATCACCCAAAATTCGCTGACATTACGTAGCAGTTCAGCACACTTTTATTTCTGATGAATTTTTTCTGTTCCTCAATACTTTGCTTAGCTTTTAAAGGCACCCTTTCCTATTTCAATGTAACTTCGGCGTTTTATTCAAACTTCTGTTCAAACACTAGATATTTCATTTTTCGCCCCGTTTATTAATTTCTATCTTGGGATGTTTCTTTTGCTGACAACTATTTGTAGTGTCCTTTCTTCGTAATTAGTTAATTGACGTGTGCTTTTTTATTATCTTTCTTTTTATTTTTATACCTTTCAGACTAACATTATTATGACTAACATTATTATGACTAGCTGTTAACCAAAAATCCTTTGTAATCTAATCTGGAATTTGACTTCGAAAGTTAATGAAAATAAGATTAAATTAGAAAGATTTCTAACATTTTCGGAATGTTTAGCTTGAAGATTTTATTTTTATTTTATCTTGAGTGGAATGTTACTTGCAATCTGTTTTCTTAATCGAATCCTTTTTTTTCTAAAAAAAAGAAAAAACAAAACAATTTTTTTTACTTTTCTGCTCCTGTTAACAAAAAAAAAAAAAATTAAAAAAAAAAAAAGCTTTTCTTAAGTTGATCGGCAGTCTTCTTTTCGAGTGGCTGAAACGCAAACCCCCGTGACTAGCTCTCGTCTCGTTACTTGAAATGCAAATACAAAAAAAAAACAAAAAAAAAAAACTCGCAACTAGAGCAGAAAATTCAGTTGAAGCCAATTTCCATCTATTTTCTTGACGTAACATTCTCAGTTACATATTGTTTCCTGTCGAATTAAACAATGTGAATGAAAATCGTTACATATTTATAGAAATGTATTTGAACACTCTCGGCTACTGGCGCGTGTTTACATTATATATATATATATAACACACTAAAGTCTGCTTTCCTCTACCGAGCGCCTATAACTCAGATAAAATCGCCGACTCGGTCGGGTTTCAATCCTGGCTAGAAGCAATCGGATGTCTAACCGTACTGATTCGCTGTGATACAGCGAAACAGATATGGCTGCGGTTGACATTATATATATATATATAAAGCTGATATCTCCAAGCATCTCGACTCCGCAGCTTTGTTGTTGGAATATAACCTTCTATAACCTTCACCGGCTTCATTATTATTTGTTCATCTGTTCGTGTACTGAATCCTGCTGCCACATCTGGTCGGGTGCCCCTGCTATTCACCTCGGAGTTCTTGACAAAATCCACCGGAGAGTCTGTAATGTGATCGGTACCGACTTGGCAGCCAGGCTGCAGTCGCTCTCTCACCGGCGTAATATGGCTTCCCTGTACCTCTTCTACAAATACTTTCACGGCTTCTGCTTCACTGGTGGCCCTTAAATATGAATTTACACGAGCTACTAGATTAGCAACTAGGTCCACCCTTTTACAGTGAAACCAATAAAATGTAACCGCAATTTTTACTCTAATAGCTTTTCTCGCACTTCCCGCCTGTGGAATTCCCTTCCGCTTACTTGCTTCCCCGACAGCTACAATCTCCAGGAATTCAAATGTAAGGTTAATAGACATCTCTCACTAACTTGCATCCTTTCTCTCAAGCTCTTTTTCTCTATCTACTTCACCCTCCTTACACCGGTATTCTTATCCGTCTATTACCCTCCTCCTGACACTCCCTACAACCTACCCCTCTTTCTCATCATTTTCTTCTATGTAACTCCTTGTGCAACAGCAGCAGTAAAACTGCTTTGCTTTGGGTGAAATGATTAGAAGAAAAAAAACAGTCTTTGAGAAAAGATGAAAAAGAAAAAAACAAAAAAAAACAATGTTAAACAATATTTCAACAGAATGTGTCTTTCTAAGTATAAAATGCAAAAATGGTCTTTGTGAAAAAAATCCTTGTCTTTTTAATGAAAAAAAAAACAAACAAGCAGCTGAATTAGTAATGAACACGAATAAAAAGCTCGCGTGAAGATATGTAAATAAAACGTGCTTAATATGATAATGATCTCGTGTTTTTAAAAAAAGAAATCCGTTTGTTTTTCAGTTACTAAGAGAAATTAATCAAGCAACTTAGTATAAATCTTACGGAAATCCGTCATTCCTTCAGTCACGTTTTCACCAATTTGATACAGCTTCCCTCTGTCTTTTCTTGGTTCTGGGTATGACGGTAAACTGCATCCGGCAGCAAGGTCTCTAATTGGGAGGTTGTGAGGAACGCGGAACCACCTCTTAATTGCTGTTGTACCCAGCTCCACGCTCTACCAGAGTGGTAGCACCTTTTAAGGTCCCAGCTATGGGCAAATAGTTAACCCCCGCCAAACTGGGGTCAAAACACTATGAAAGTATAAAAATACACTTTTATAAAAATATATATACATAAAAATTGACTTTTATAAAAAAAAAATGTTTTTGAAGGAAAAAATTACCATAACTTTTTGAAAGAAAATTTATTCTAAACAAAATATTTTTGAATACAAAACTAGAAGACATTTTCAGTTTTTTAAAATATAGATAAAAACGAATTTTCATTAAAATCTGACTAACTCAACCTCCTCACTATAACCGAACATTAACAAAATATCTTAAAACCCCACCTTTTTAGCATTAAATAGCCCACAGAGGTGTTGATATGCCGTTAAACAAAACTCAAACCCTCCGTCTTTTCTACAAGTATTTTCATGGCAACTGCACTGAGTAGCTTTTTTTCCTCTGATACCCCCGACCACATGCATTTACTCTTGGCATGTAGGTCCCTCTCTTTTACTGACGAAATAGTTAAATGTAATCGTTTCTTCTGCTCTAACATATTCTTTTCTAGCCCTTTTCGTTTATGGAACTCCCTTCCATTTGTTTGCTTTCCTGATAGTTAGAATTTCTATATGGTTAAATGCAACGTCAATTGCCATCTTCTATCTACTTGATTCCTATCCATCTCTTATCTTTTCTTCAACATCTCTATTGCCGTTTTTATTCTCTCAACAGTGGCATTTTTACCTTACTTGGAGTGATCTACTTTTTTTTTCTTTTTTTTTTTTTTTTTTTATCATTTCACCCCAAGCAAGGCATTCTACTGCTACTGTTGCGCAGGGTGAGGGGTTACATGGGGGAAAGTAACGAGAAAGAGGATTCAGTTATAGAAATTGTCAGGGGGAGCGTAATAGACAGATGAGAATACCGAAAATGGGGATGAGAGAATGGATGCGAGTTAGTGAGATAGATGACTATTGACTTTACATTTGAATTCTTGAAGATTGTAGCTGTCACGGAAGCAAGTATACGGAACGATGCGAATATTGATGGGAGTGGAGTGGACGAAAAAAGGAGCATGAGAGAGAGAATTCTTGAAGATTGTAGCTGTCGGGGAAGCAAGTAAATGAATAGGAATTCCACAGGCGAGAATTGCGAGAAAAGAAGCTGTGGGAGTAGAATTTGCGTTTGAAATTACAGTCATTTGGAATGTTCTGGAAACTCAGTTGATGTCACATTATGGACACAGGTATGGTGTCAGATAAAATAATGACATTAACGAAGCTTGCCGAACATTTTATTACAAATGACTAATTTCGACACAATTCCTGGCTCGGAGGAATGAACAGGACTTCACCTTATCGTTCTTGTTCGCGTTCATTACCAAAAAAGCCATTATTATTATTATTATTATTATTACAACACGATCAACGCCTGCGAAAAGACAAGACTGTTTTTATCCAAAAACTGTTTATCATTGTCAAACACTACTTTTTCGTCTATACTTCTGAGATGAATTAGTATTTACACTACATTTTTCGGGTTTTTGTCTTCATCTTTGTTGCCATTTTAATGACGTCTCGGTCGGTGTACGCTCCAGCCTTGTTCAGGTGATTGGAATGTCGAAATGAACCCTTTGTTTCGATCACTGGAGTGTATTGTTCTCGTTCCATGAGCCATGCCACTTCCAGATTATTTAGTGAATTTAGTTAGAATTAAAATTTTGGTGAAATCGTTAATATTTACACTGTTTACATTGTTTGGACTGTTGTCCTCATTTTTATTGCCATATTCACCTTCAACATCTGTCTATATTTCTGAGATGAGGTATTGTAATTATTTAGATTATTTACATTGTTCAGACTGTTGTCCTCATCTTTATTGCCATATTCAACTTCAATATCTGTCTCTATTTCTGAGATGAAGTATTGTAATTATTTACACTGTTTATATTGTTTGGACTGTTGTCCTCATTTTTATTGCCATATTCGCCTTCATTATCTGTCTATATTTCTGAGATGAGGTATTGTAATTATTTACACTATTTATATTGTTTGGACTGTTGTCCTCATTTTTATTGCCATATTCACCTTCAATATCTGCCTATATTTCTGAGATGAATTATTTACACTATTTATATTGTTCGAACGATTGTCCTCATATTTGTTGCCATATTCGCCTTCAATGTCTGTTTATATTTCTGAGATGAGGAACTGTAATTATTTACTTTATTTCCTAATTATTTATTTACAATATTTGTAGTTATTTACAATATTTAAGACATACTTACGACGTTCAAGTCGCTGTTTGTCGCTGGTATTCTTTGTTGATATAAAATGAGGAGCTCAACCTGAAGATGGTCAGAATGTACAATTTTTAACAGCAAATAAAAGGTGGTTTTTACCCTCCTCAAAACTCCCCCAATCATCCGATCAAAAGGCTTGCTGCTGGTTGTAGTTTATCGTCAGACTTAAGGATAATCTTTGAAATAATGATGACGTAAAGGCAGTGGGAAAACACTTTATTACGTTTCTCATGAAAGTAGATTTCCGGCCAGCCGTGAGATTCTACGACCTGAAAGGACATGGATTAAAATAACTTTTTTAAGTTTTTAAAAATAGGTTTTAATATCCTAAGCTTTAGTGCAACTAAATATAAAAAAAAATTAGAAAGTGACGTTTTGTGTGATATTACCTATAAACAGTAAAACACATGCGTCTGTGTCTATAACATGTATGTGAATTTTTCACTAAATAATATCCGATCAAATTAACTCAGATTAAGGAGAATGAGAATGAAATGTTTAAGTTTAAACCGAAAAATGTCTAACATTTGCTCGTGGGATTTGTGCGAGGGGTGAGGTGGTCTATAATTACTACGGAGAGGTACGTCGTTCTGTACATTAAGACCATGTGTATATAGAGTATAACCCGGATATAAAATTTTCTCTGGTCCCAAATTAGAGCCTGTGGTAGAAATTTAGAATGTAGAACCCGGATATAAGAGAGTTGTCGAGACCGGATAAAAGTTCTCTTATATCCGGGATTCTCTTATATCGGGGTTTGGTCTATTTTATATACATTACCACAGGCTCTAATTTTGGGCCAGAGAAAACCTCTCCTATATCAGTCTCTTATATCCGGGTCATACTGTATAAAATGACCAAACCCGGATATAAGATAACGTTTATCCAATCCCGACAACTTTCTTATATCAGGGTTATACTGTATAAGAAATTCAGTACTTACGGAAATGTTTTTATTTCAAAAATCCAACTTTCTCTTGAAATAAGATTCACACACCGACAAATGAAACAGGCATTTAGCTCTCAAAAAAATTTACTTTTTATTTTTTTTTTTTTTTTTAAATCGTATCACCCCGAGCAAGGCGGTAACGCCACTGATGTGCATGGGGCTACATAATATTGAAAAGATTGGAAAAGAGAAAACCGGAAACCACATCCTAAACAGGGAACAAGGGATGAGCCTCTTCACCTGTTCAATAGACGTGGGTGGAGTGTGAACCGGGCGATAGATTACATTGGCTGCATCACCACAAAATTGACAAGATTGACATTGCACCTCTACCTCAACAGTTCCATTCAATCTCATTTAAGCACACATCATGATCTTCCAGTATCTATCCATGATAGAAGTAGATAAACGTTATCTCAAATCCGAGAAGTATATATATATATCAGCATGCAATGTGGGTATAGAAGAATCCAAAGGAGTATCCTGTACATACAGTGGTAGGATAACTTTCTAAGGGAGCTATATATATATATATATATATATATATATATATATATATATATATGTGCGTGTAGAGAGAGAGAGCAAATATATGAAAAATTAAGGCAGACACGTTATTTTATGGTAAATCGGATGGATAGGCTTATTTCAGGCGAACCATTATAAACTTCCGTCTTTATTTTACAAAGGATTTTACACGAATCTGTAAAATCCTTTGTAAAATAAAGACGGAAGCTGATGATGGTTCGCCTGAAATAGGCCTAAATTTCCGATTTACCATGAAATAACGTGTCTAAATTTTTCTTATATATATATAACATTAGTCAGACTATTGTCCTCATCTTTGTTTCCATCTGTACGACGTTTCGGCCGTTGTAACCCTTCTTTAGGTGATGTGGAGAAACACATTAAATTTGCAAAAATCAAATTGTCGGATTTTAATGAAACTTTCAGGAATATTTGATGTCTTATTCACAAATAAATGATATTTTATAAAATCTTGGTCACTATATAAAAATATGAGAGTGTTTGTTACCACTCCATCTTAATTTCATGAAATGTCTAGAAAATAAAGTCTGTCCGAAAACTTTGTTTTGCTTGTTAAACGCGGGAAAACTTGGAGAATCTATTTTTCTTTTTTCAAAAAACTGCCACATTTGAAAATCTATCACAAGTAGTAAAATATAAAATGCAGGGTATTTTTTCTTAATAGAAATAGTAAATTTTATCCTTTGGCTGGTGTGATGAGAGTCGAGAGGACGGAGAAAAGAACATGATGGAAAGATTCAAGTCAGAGAGATAGAAGATGGCAATAGACCTTACATTTAAATTCTTGGAGATTGTAGCTGTCTGGGAAGCACGTATATGGAACGAAATTATGCAGGCGGAAAGTGCGAGAAAAGAAGCTGATGAAGTAGAAGTTGCGATTACATTTTATTGGTTTTATTGTAAAAGGGTGGGACCTAATTGCTAGTCTAGTAGCTCGAGTAAATTCGTGCACTGGGGGCACCAGTGAGCTAAAGTCATCGGAGCAGATGAATTAATTTTTGCAATATAGAGATTTTCTTTTAACTTTGAAACCCTGGTACGAAAGATTTATCAATCATTTTTTTTTTGCATACCATATATATATATA
>JBBBDQ010030176.1:0-2500 GCA_037127315.1 Ascarosepion bandense
ATACACGTTTTGGGCGATCATGTCTTGAAAGAGACATGACTGACTGGGCAGAAGATTATCCCGCAGTAGGTAGAACCTATAGGCTATAAAACCCAATCTGTCCTGTTATTTGATTCATAGCTAGAGTGCGGAAGAGATGTATTATATTATTAAGTAGTACTTAGTGGGAGATCAGTTTATTACTTCATAATAATAGAAAACCGGTCCCCCACTTTATGCCCAGTCGAAGCCTTAATCATGTTTCCAACTATTATATTCAGTCAGTCAGCTTTCTGGGAGAAATTTGTACCAAGCTTTCCAGAGTGTTTTGGGGGTCAATATCAGGACAGATATTTGGAAATATTTGGATGAGCCTCACCGTGATTATTAAGGTGTTTTGATTGATTATTTGTGATGGCAATATGAGGCGTTCATTCATTTTTCCACAAGATCTTAGACTCAACAGGGAGCCCTTAGGTAATTGCCTTGAGGAGGTAGTGTTGCCTGGGTCAGGGGGATGGTCACTGGAAGACAGGACGAGCAGAGGAAACCAATCATGACTGTCACACAGTTTCTGTGACCTATATCCCTAGACTGCATCCCCATAGATTGTTATGTGTGAGGCGTAGTTGATGGAGAGGCCAACAAAAGTCCTTGTAACACCAAAGATGAGCTGGAGGCAAGGATTATGACAGCATTCATTGAAACAAGGAGACAGTTCAGAAGAGATGGAGAAGATTCAGAAATTGTAGGGAAGTTGTGATTGAAAGCAATAACGATTTTATTGAATGAACTTATTCTTTGGGAAATACTGGCATCATAGCCCGGCCTTGCCCGTTCAACTCAGAACATTTTAATTTTTTTTTTCTTTTTAATCATATCACCCCGAGCAAGGCGGTAACACCACTGGTGTGTAGGGGGCTACATAGGAGTGAAAAGATTGGAAGAGAGAAAACCGGAAACCACATCCTAAACAGGAAACAAGGGATGAACCTCTTCACCTGTTTAATAGACGTAGGTGGAGTGTAAACCGGGCGATAGTTTAGTCTACCTACTCCAATTGAAAAAAAGTGAGAAGATTGGAAAAGCGAATGCCGGAAACCGCATCCTAAACAGAAAACAAGGGATGAACCTCTTCACCTGTTTAATAGACGAGGGTGGAGTGTGAACCGGGCGATAGTTTAGTCTCTCTACTCCAATGTAGTAGAAGAAGCATTAAAAAAATCTATTTTATTTTGTTTTGCGTAAACGTGATTTGCTGTTTTGTGTGACATTGTAAACGTTTGTTTTTGTTTGAAAATTACGGGGGAAAATATTTACATTTTTTTTTGAGTAAATGAATTTAACATAAAACTAAAAATTATTTATTTTGTTTTACTGAAATTAGAAACAGATAAACTATTACGCTCTCAGTTCAGAAATTTTCGAAGAATATTTAAAAATGTAGACATTTAATTTTAGAGGAAGAAATTTACATTAATGCCACACGAATTACAGACAGTTGATTTCCTGCGTGAAATTTAGCGAAAAAAAAATTATTTTTTTTAAATTTTATTTTCTGAAGTATGAAATATTAAATTTGAAAAAAAAAAGACTAAAATAATTAAATTAACCATTGTTACTTTTTTTTACATATTTTGTTTTTGTTTGAAAAAACTTTTTTTTAAAAAAATATTTCCTTCGTTTCAAAATTACGGGGAAAAATATTTACATTTTTTTGTTGACCAAATGAATTTTTAAAACATCGGAATAAAAATTAAATATAAAGGCTCATTTTTTTAGTCGCGTTTGACACGTGTGATTTGATTTTTGTGACGTAATCTAGCAACCATCTAAGATCTTAAATGTTTTACGGAACAAATGTAAACAATCGGCACCATTGGCCAAAAATTGCGAAAGGGAAAATTGCTGAACTTAAACTCAAAAAGTATGTGTCGACCTGGCTTCCCTGTAGATATGTACCTCTAGAAAGTTTGAATGACGTAGATTAAAAACTGTAAGCATCTATAGTTTGCAGTCACACACAGACACACAGATTGCTATATATATATATATATATATATATATATATATATATATATATATATAGATAGATAGATAGATATTTTTGTGTCATTTTGTTAGACATAGCTATTAAAATGAGATGCCAGCGGTATTCTCATTTTTGCTTAATTTAGTCGACAATTTCTTAATCACAAACTATAGATAGATAGATAGATAGATAGATAGATAGATAGTTAGATAGATAGATAGATAGATAATGAACAAACTGAGATAGATAGTGAATAGACTGAGACAGATAGATAGATAGATAGATAGATAGATAGATAGATAGATAGATAGATAGATATAAAATCATCGATATATATATTTGATATTTTCCTTTTGTAAACGTTCTAGGTCGCGAAATAACTCGTTTACAAATGGAAATATTCAAAAGTTCAACAATATAATTATATTGAACACTTTTTAATACAAATGTACACTGGTCTAACATTATTATGACTAGAAACTAAGTAAT
>JBBBDQ010030176.1:10000-22500 GCA_037127315.1 Ascarosepion bandense
TCTTACAAGCATGGCTCTGGATTTGTCACCAACGAGCACCAACTTTGTATCAACTCCTTCCGTCTTTCCAGCAAGTGCAGCTTTGATGGTTTTTACGACATTTGAGTGGATAGCGCCACACAAACCGCGGTCAGAGGTTATATATATATATATATATATATATATATATATATATATATATATATATATATATATATTAGTCTGGTTTTTTATGTCAGAATCCATTAGTCCAGTGCTCCTGCTTTTCATCTCCAGGTTATTGACAAAATCCAAAGAAGGATCTGCAATGCAAATGGTTCTGACCTGGCATCTTGATTTTGGTTGATTTCTCACCGACGTGACGTGTTTCCCTCTGTCTTTTCTACAAATATTTTCATGGCAATTACGCTAAGTTTTTTTTTTCCTGGAGCCCCATCAACGTGAATTTAACCACGCTACTAGATCGGCGTAGGATGTGCGTTGTGGAGCAGTGGATATCGGCTCGGGACGACAAATTGGAGAGCCGAGCTCGAATTCCACTTGAATTCCCTGCATTCACTTACGCACAAATACCCTTAGAAAAGGTATCGATACTTCTCTTTATTCCAGTTATGGGTCAAATAATAGAACAATTTAAGTTCTATAGCGTTGGCTGGCAACCAGTCTACCGCAGAAAACTACGGCAACCTACTGCAGGATAATCTTCTGCCCCGTCAGTCATGTCTCTTTCAAGACATGATCGCCCAAAGCGGGTATCACGCATGGCACTTGACTGCCTGACTGAATATAATAGTTGGAAACATGATCAAGGTTACTACTGTGCATAAAGTCGAAGACCGTTATCTATTGTTATGAAGTAAGAAACTGATCCCCCATTAATTACTGCTTAATAATATAATTAATCTCTTCCCCCTCTACCTATGAATCAAATAACAGGACAGATTGGGTTCTATAGCCTATAGGTTCAACCTACTGCGGGATAATCTACTTTCCAGTCAGTCATGTCTCTTCGGGGACATGATCGCCCAAGTGTGTATCACATATTGCACTCTACTGACTGACTTAATATAATGGTTGGAAACATGATTAAGGCTTCTACTGGTGGAAGACCGTTTTTCTATTGTTATAAAATAATAAACTGATCCCCCACTAATTACTACTTAGTAATATAATACATCTCTTCCCCCTCTAGCTATGAGTCAAATAACAGGACAGATTGTGTTCTATAGCCTTGGTTGGCAACCAGTCTACAACAGAAAGCAATGGCAACCTACAGCAGGATAATCTTCTGGCCAATCAGTTATGTCTCTTTTGAGACATGATCGCCTAAGTGTGTATCACGTATAGCAACTAACTGACTGACTAGATTGGCATCCATTTAACCACAACTTCAACTCGAACAGTTTCTTTCCTCGGACTTTCCGTCTGTGGAACTCTCTTCAGTTTACTTGCTTCCCTGGTAGCTACAATCTCCAAATTTTAAATACAACATCAATTGCTATCTTCTATTTTCTTGAATCTTATTCATCTTTTATCTTTTCTTCAAAACCTCCTGTACCCAGTTTTTTTCTGACTCTAATGCTGAACAATATCATCGAAAATGAGGACAAAACTTGAAGCAGCGGAAATGTGGTTCTACAGAAGGATGCTGAGGATATCGTGGACTGAGCATACAAGCAACGATGAGGTGTTGGAAATAATGACAACGAAAAGAAAATTAATACTGAGCATCAGGAAAAGACAACTGAAGTTCCTCGGACATGCAATGAGGAAGGAGAGCTTGGAGAACCTGATACTAACAGGCCAGATAGAAGGAAAAGGAGACAGAGGAAGGCAGCGGATAACATATTTGCCGGGCCTGATCAGGTGGATGACGGAACGGGGGTTGCGAGGTGTAACAGTAACAAACATACTTAAAGCCACCAGGGATAGAGAGACGTGGAGAGCCATGATCGCCTACGTCCTGAAGGGACAGAGCACATAGAAGTAGAAAAATGACCTCCTGTGCACGAGTCAGGTAAGTGCCATACGTGATACCCGCTTGGGTGATCATGTCTGGTGCCCCCTACATATGAATTTGCTCGAGACAAAAAATAAGCAACTAGGTCCCACCCTTTTACTTTGAAATCGATAAATTGTAAACGCAAATTCTACTCCACTTCTCTCGCACTTCCCGCCTGTGGAATTCCCTTCCGCTTACTATTGTCCTCCTCTTTGTTCACATGAAGGTCGTTCTGAATGGGCGTGCCTCTTCGTCCTACAGCACGAATGCTGGTGTCCCACAAGGCTCTATCCTGGGCCCAACGCTCTTCCTTATTTTCATCAACGACCTCCCAGATGAGATCAAGTCCCAAGTAGGCATCTACGCAGATGACACTACAATATACTCCCGCTCCAGTAAGAAACCTGTCGTGGCGGACAGACATAATCTCGCTGCTGACCTTGAGCGGGATCTACACTCTGTGGTGAACTGGGGCAAGAAGTGGCTTGTCAACTTCAATTCATCTAAGACCAAGCTGTTGTCTGTCAACCATTACAGGCAACCTCTTCTGCCTCCCATAAGCATGGACCAGATGATTCTCCCGGAGAGTAATACACTACGCCTCCTCGGACTTACCCTGTCCTCAGACCTCAAATGGAAGCACTATATTGAATCCATAGCAAAATCTACTGCTAAGGAGATTGGGTCACTATGTCGATCCAGGATGTTTTTTCCACCTGAATCCATCCTGCATATATACAAGTCAACCATCCCTCCGTGCATGGAGTACTGCTGCCATTTATGGTCAGGTGCCCCTGCCGTTCTCCTCAGTGTTCTTGACAAGCTCCAAAGGAGAGTCTGTAATGTGATAGGTACTGATCTGGCGACTCGTCTGCAGCCACTTTCCCATCGTCGAAATGTGGCCTCCCTCTGTCTCTTCTATAAATACTTTCATGGCTTCTGCTCGGATGAGCTTAAGTCACTGATGCCTCCTCAACAGCTGTTTACCCGTTCAACCAGACTGGCAACTGGGTCCCACCCATTCACAGTCAGGTTAGCCAAACGCAGACGACAATTCTACTCCTCCTGCAGCTTCCTCTCTCGCACTTCCCGCCTGTGGAACTCACTCCCGTATTCTTGCTTTCCTGACGGCTACAACCTCCAGAGATTTAAATGCAAAGTTAATACTCATCTACTAACCACTGGACTCTAGCTCTCTCCCCTCCTCTGTATAACCTTCCCTTTCTCTCCGCCCATGTATCTGTCATTGCACCTGCTTTCTCAGCTTTCTATTGTTCCTTTCTAACTAGCTTGTACTCCTCACTCTTTTCTAATTAATCTTTTTACATTTATGTAACCCCCTGCACATCAGTGGCGTTTCTGCCTTGCTCGGGGTGAAATGATTAAAAAAAAAATTTAAAAAAATTTGTACGACGTTTTGGCTGTTGTACGCTCTGGTGCTCTCAGGTGCTATGCATTTTTGAACCGAACTCTTTATTACAATCACTGGGGTATATCATTCTCATTCCGTGCGTAAAGCCTCTTTTGGTAGCCTATATCCACAGAGCTTAAGGACACATGACCTAGTAGATATAGACGTTGGTTAGTTCCTGTGACTTCAACCAAAGAGTTAATTCAATACCGGTTACAGCATCGGTGAACAAGTAACTTAAAGGGTTAGAGGGAGATAACTCATGACTACCAAAAGAGACTTTACGCAAGAAATGAGAATGATATACCCCAGTGAGTGTAATAAAGTGTTTGGTTCGAAATTCCTAGCAACTGAAGAAGGCCGGAGCATACAAAGACCGAAACGGCGTACAAATGCCGACGAAGATGAGGACAATAGTTTGAATAATATAAATAGTACGAATCTGTCCTATTATTTAACCAAAAGCTGGAGAGAAGAGACGGATTTGATACCTTTCCTAAGGGTATTTGCGCATAAGTGAATGCAACGAATTTAAACTGGAATTCGAACTCGACTCCCCAGTTTCTCGTTCTGAGCCGATATCTACTACACCACAACAAACATCTGCTACTCTAGTCAGTCAGTTAAGTGCCATACGTGAAAAAAGCTTGAGCGATCATGTCTCGAAAGAGACATGACTGACTGGGCAGAAGATTCTCCCACAGTAGGTTGCCATTGCTTTCTGCAGTAGACTGGTTGCCTGCCAAGGCTATAGAGCCCAAACTGTCCTGCTATTTAACTCATAACTGGAGGGAAGAGACGGATTAATACTTTTCCCAAGTGTAATTGTGCGTAAGTGAATGCAATGGATTCTACTGGAATTCGAACTCGGCAACCCGGTCTCTCGATCCGAGCCGATATCCACTGTACCACGCGCTTAAATTCTTACAGTCTAGATAACATAGAGGAAAATAATATTTATTTAAATAAAAACACAAACATGTGGCACAGAAAGAGGGAGAAGAAAGGCAGGTCTTCAATCTCTTATATTTAATTTAGCTATTTATTACATCAGTACAACGATTTCTTACGTATCTTTCTTACTCCAGTCACCATAATACCTCAAGTCTCTAACCTTACTAAATATCTATAATGATAACAACAAATAAAGGTTTCAGAACAAAATTCCAATCACTTGAAGAAGACCGAAGCATAAAACGCCGGAAACGTCGTGAACATGACAATAATGATCCGAACAACAGTCCTTGTAATTTAAATAATACAAATACTAACTCATCTCAGAAGTATAGACAATTATTAAAGTTCAAAATGTTAAAGTGTATTGAAAACCTGGATACATAAATTTTAAAGGTTGTTCTGTATCAAATTTGTCTCATCGCAGTACAGAACTTGTACTTGAAACATTTTTGATTTTTATTCTCTTTTCATAAGCATCATATATTCGTTTCATTCCCATATAAGAGATGACATAAGAAAGTAAAACACTAAGGAAGATTGTGTTGCGCCAATGTAGATATTTTCAGAAACTGGTCTCGATTAATAAACTAAGAGAACCCTTTCTGGATCCTATCGGCACGACTGATGCCAGCGTTAAGAAGAGTGGCTCATTGCATAATCTCGGATGATAGGAAGTAGAAAAATGAAATTGAATTAATTGCTTGTTTTGACTGCCCGGAACTTTGGTTTACTGTGTCCTTCATACTTTGAATATGGGTGCACATATTGTCTTGTCTCCCTGCTAAAGATGGATATAATTTTATTTTTTTACAAGATTCAAAAGTGTAGAACAAAGCCGAAAGGGGAAAATGTGGGGACTGCTGTTCAATCTGTTCAACTTAGCTAGCCACAGTTACTGAACCAAACATACAATAGTATTTGTTGTATCCTTTAAAGAGGTTAAAAACAGACAAGGTGGTATCCGAGTGCAAGAACAGCAACAGATGACAGAAGAGAATGAAATGCGGCAAGGGTGGGAATCTGGGGTGGGGCAGGCTAGTAATTGCTGAAGCAGGTCACAGTTATCTCCTACATATGGCTACTGATAATAGTCAGCCCGCATAGGCGACAGGAAGTGTAAAACATTCCATGACAACGAAACTAAATCTATCTATCTATCTATCTATCTATCTATCTATCTATCTATCTATCTATCTCAAACTGGTATCTATCTATCTATCTATCTATCTATCTATCTATCTATCTCAAACTGGTATCTATCTATCTATCTATCTATCTATCTATCTATCTATCTATCTCAACTTGGTATCTATCTATCTATCTATCTATCTATCTATGTTAACTTTCTAATCTATCTATCTATCTATCTATCTATCTATCTATCTATCTATGTTAACTTTCTAATCTATCTATCTATCTATCTATCTATCTATCTATCTATCTATCTATCTATCTCAAATTGGTAATTATCTATATCTATCTATCTATCTATCTATCTATCTATCTATCTATCTCAACTTGGTATCTATCTATCTATCTATCTATCTATCTATCTATCTATCTATCTATCTATCTATCTCAAATTGGTAATTATCTATCTATCTATCTATCTATCTATCTATCTCAAATTGGTAATTATCTATCTATCTATCTATCTATCTATCTATCTATCTATCTCAACTTGGTAATTATCTATCTATCTATCTATCTATCTATCTATCTATCTATCTATCTATCTCAAATTGGTAATTATCTGTCTATCTATCTATCTATGTTAACTTTGTAATCTATCTATCTATCTATCTATCTATCTATCTATCTATCGTATCCTTTAAAGACGTTACAAACAATGTGGAACTCAATTGAAAGAACAGTAACACGTGTGTAGATGAAAGAAGTGAGGCTTATTGTAAAGGGGATGCACTACGGCAAGACGAGCTGTCTGGGGCCGACTAGTAATTGCTGAAGCAAGTGACGGGTATCTTCTGTGCTCACTATATATATAGTCCGTACACATACGCGATAGGAAGTGGGGGACATTCCATTATTATCGTACTATTTACAACAAAGCAACACATTGTTATTTTGCAATCTTACTACAGCCACCAAATCACCTCAAAGCTTCTATGCACAATTCGTGATGTCCTTTAGTATAATTACCATGGAAATATTTCCAGAAAACACAAAGAGAAGCAACATTACGATGGTTGGAAAGCCGATAAGCCGATTTTATTAAGACCCTCGAAATATTTAGCAGGAAAACAAAGCCATATTGAAACCATGGATAAATATGGGTGAGATGTGGGCCCAACACGATACAACAAAGCAAAGCTCCGAGCAGCAGACCAAGCGATATCATCTTTTCACTTATTGTCACTTTCTCACCGGCGTAATATGGCTCCCCTGGCTCTCTTCTACAAATACTTTCACGGATTCTATTCCGATGAACTTAGCTCACCGGTGCCCCCTATATATAAATTTACTCGAGCCACAAGATTAAGAACTAGGTCCCACCCTTTTACTGTGAAACCAATTGTAAACGTAAATTCTACTCCAACAGCTTCTTTACTCGTACATTTCGCCTGTGGAATTCCTTTCCGTTTATTTGCTTCCTCGACAGCTACAATCTCCAAGAAAAGTCAATAGTCATCTCCTATCTCACTAACCTGCATCCTCTGTCCCATGCTACTTTCTCCGTCCACTCCGCTCTCATCAGTATTCTCATCCTTTCTCTTACCCACTTCCTGACACCCCCTATAACCTGTCACGCTTTCTCATAACTTACCTTCTATGTAACGCCCTGCATTGATTGGGGTGATATGATGATATGATGATAAAAAAATACGATTCTTTCTTTTCTTTTATCTTTTTTCTCTCTTTTCTTTCTTTCTTTCTTTCTTTCTTTCATTCTTTCTTTCTTTCTTTCTTTTTCTTTCTTTCTTTATGCGTCGAACGTTATTCTTTCTCTCTTTCGTTCTTTCTTTCTTTCTTTCTTTCTTTCTTTCTTCATACGTCGAACGTTTTTCTTTCGTTCTTTCTTTCTTTCTTGATGCGTCGAACGTTATTCTTTCTTTCGTTCTTTCTTTCTTTCTTTCTTTCTTTCTGTCTGTCTTTCTTTCTTTCTTTCTTTCTTTCTTGATGCGTCGAACGTTTTTGTTTCTTTCTTTCGTTCTTTCTTTCTTTCTTGATGCGTCGAACGTTTTTCTTTCTTTCTTTCTTTCTTTCTTTCTATCTTGATGCGTCGAATGTTTTTCTTTCTTTCTTTCTTTCTTTCTTTCCAACTTATTTTTTTTTCCTTCATTTTTGTTTTCTTCTTTTTCTTTTTTCCACCTTTCTTTCTTTTTACTGTTTTCTTTCTTACTGGTGATTCTTCTGGGTCATTCATTAAATTTTATTTTCTTTCTTTCTTTCTTTTGATTCATCCAACTTCTTCCTTTTCGCTTTCTTTCTTTCTTTCTTTCTTTCTTTCTTTCTTTCTTTCTCTTCTCTCGCATGCTCCTTCTCCGTCCATTAAACTCTCATCGGTATTCTTATCCTTCTCTTACCCACTTCCTGACACCCCCTATAACCTGTCACTCTTTCTCATAACTTTCCTCTTATGTAATCCCCTGTGCACCAGTGGCAGTAAACTGCCTTGGTTGGGGCGATATGATTATAAAAAAAATGTCAGCCGAAATTGTTAGCCCGAGATTGGGTAACGAGCCAGTCTCCTGGAGGTAAACATCAGACGTACAGATGGAAACCAGACGATTAATCGAGACCAGTTTCTGGAAATATCTACATTGGCGCAACACAGTCTTTCTTAATGTTTTACTTTCTTATGGCATCCTTTATGTGGGAATGAAACGAATATATGATGATTATGAAAAGAGAATAAAATCTGAAAACCTTTTCCGACGCGATTTCCTTTAATGCCATGAGCTCCTAAACTTTGTAACCTGAGCAATATTTATCCCTTTGTCAATCTGCCCCTCAATATGCCTTGAGAGTTTCTAATTCTCTAAGCCTTCTTTCATTTTTATAGGTACAAGAAATTAAAGATTCTCTTTCTAATTTCGAGTACCAACCAGTCAGTTAAGTGTCATGTACACTTTCTGAGGTAGGCTGGTTGCCAACCAAGGCTAGAGCATCCAGTCTGTTTTGCTATTTAATCCATAGCTGGAGGGAGAAGAGCCAGAATAATATCTTTCCCAAGGCTATTGGCACATAAGTGAATGCAACGAATTCAATTGGAATTCGAACTCGGCTCTCCGATCTCTACGTTCCGAGCCGATATCCACTTCACCAGATTTCGAGTATAATGTCATTCCTGTTACCATTTCCCTTACGAGTACTACCTTGCTTAACAAGCTTCGTCCATATAATTCTCAACCTCCTACAAGAGAACCACATTTCTCTTGCTCCAATACACTTCTTCGTAGGGGTAACCCACTACGTGTAACGACTTAGGTAACGCATTTCCATATCGTGTTAAAAGTCCTTCCCAGATACTTAAACTGTTGCACTTGTTTGATGTAGACACTTTCAATTCGTAGTTCGTGACTAAATTACTGAAAAGTATTAAGGAAATCAGTTCCAAAAAGGTAAAGTTTGGTAAATGAAGAAAATTAAATCTGACAGTCGCCAATAGTGAGGACCAGGAAAGCTAACTTTGCATTCTCAGGAGTATTCGACCTAGCGAAACAGTCTTGCATGTGGATGATTAATATATATATATATATATATATAGATTACCGGCCATAATTAGTAGGCAAACCAAGTATTTTAAAAGAAATTATGTATTTCATACAATATTTTAGTATTTATTGCCAAGTGAATAATTGTAAATGAAAGTAGAATTGTTCTTTTGTTAATACTGCACAATAACATGTGCATCTAATATATATATATATATATATATATATATATATATATATATATATATACTAGCAGTATAGCCTGGCGTTGCTCGGGTGTAATGAAAGGTTTAAAACTAATCCATGGTCCTGGAGCTCAGACTCTTTGGACGTTGGCACGAAAGACTAAAAAGCAATAGTTGTTTCCAGTTAAAGCGAAACCGTAGACTGAAAGAAAAATGAATGGGTGTAAGTCAAATTTTGATTTCTTGGTATTGATATCAAATAAGTTTTTTCGTCGTAAACTGGTTTTTGAAGGCTAAATAAGTCCACTGAGTAAATGGTATCATGGCTGAGACTAAGAACTATAATTATACCTACTTAGAGCCAAACCCGAAGCAAAAACTAAAATAAAAGGGCTAAAATAATACAGACATACAGGCAGATAAACAGACGCACACACAAACATCTTGCCTTTTTGTATATGTATATTATCGATTTTCTGCACTATTGTAAGAACTGCAACCTTGAAACTTCTGAATATCGTTTCTTATGTCTTTGTCTATGAGTGTATCAAATTTGATTAAAATCTAACCACTCCTTCTATAACCCGATTTTTTCGATTATCGATTTTCAATATTTATCGGGGGTACCTCGACACAAAATTTAGCTAAGAACACTCGCAGACGCTTATAGTACAACTGTGTAAATTTTCAAGAAAATCGGTTCAGCCGTTTCGGAGTCTATAGGTAACGGACACACACACACAGAGACACACACACACAGACAAAGTTTCATTTATAAATAAGTTTAGATTCTTGCTTTCTTTAAACAAGTAGAAAATTTATTCACATCTTTATTAACATACTTATTTCTTCTCCATGGGCCCATAGCAATTTGGCCCTCCTCCATGACTCTACATAGCTTTTTGGCGCTCACTCGCCAAAAGGTTGCCGACCCTGCACTAGAAAATCACCTATAATTACTGTGCTGAATAAATAAAGAGACATGACAGACTTTGCTGATTTTCAAGCAGTAATTGCAATCACTTTCTGCGGTAGACTGGTTGCCAACCAAGGCTAGAGCATCCAGTCTTCTCTGTGTATTATTCACCTTGACGTTACAACAAGTTCTTACGAATCCTTTTCTTTTCTAGACATTGTTACGATATTATAGAGTCGGACGAGCCTCCTATTTTGTTACCTGTTATTAGTTATAACAAAAGAATAAAAATGATTGACAAAAACATAGACCTAAATCACAGACAAATATTTAATTTACAAAAACACAAAATAAAAGTTTTAAAAATATTTATAAATATACAATTTTTGCATTCAGAACAGAAACAGAGTTTACTACTGGTAAGTGTTACAAAGGGTGGAGGAAATGTGTCAAGTATCTTTACCCAGTTAAGCTAGCGAAGTAGTTTAACTGCTATCTTTCTTTTTTTAAATCCTCAAATGTGTATATAAAGAATAATTATTTGTTTGGTCAATGAAAGAGTTAAAAAAATGTATTTGTCCTTTCAGTTCCATGAGGTTCTTATTCAGGAGTTAGTTGGTCGGCAAGTTTTCGTAGAGATTCTTTCGACTGGATATAAAATCTGAATCGTGCCGGAGTTGATAATGTCAGCAAATCCTTTTAACAACTAACAACTCTCTTCCCAAAACATATTTTTATAGGGGCTAACACCTAATCTGCATATTTCTCGAATCATTTCGAATTCTCTAGATTTTTCTCGAATATTCTAAGATCTTCCAAAACGTTCTATTTCTAATTTCTTTACTTAAAAACTATATCATGAATTAAAACTTTTTTGTATAAACAAGTAGGACTCAGTAGAATCCCTTACTATAGATTTAAACCTTTTTGTGGACTTTATTAATATATTTTATATATAAATGCATCCTTCTAACAACATATATAGATATATACAGGATGCGATGGAAAAATAATCTTTTAAATGACGCAAAAAAGAAAATAACACTAACATACCAAATTTACGCAAAAATATCTTGAATTATTAAAGATAAAATTGACATTGATTTCAACCAGGACTTCTAGACGACTTCGGAAACTTCTTATGGACGGTCTCCTTATCTGATAGCCATGACTGGGTTCAGATATTTGCGTGACATAGTGCAGACATAAGGTATGTTCTGCGTGACATGGTTGCCAGACATAGGGTCTGTTCTGCGTGACATGGTTGCCAGACATAGGGTCTGTTCTGCGTGACATGGTTGCCAGACATAGGGTCTGTTCTGCGTGACATGGTTGCCAGACATAGGGTCTGTTCTGCGTGACATGGTTGCCAGACATAGGGTCTGTTCTGCGTGACATGGTTGCCAGACATAGGGTCTGTTCTGCGTGACATGGTTGCCAGACATAGGGTCTGTTCTGCGTGACATGGTTGCCAGACATAGGGTCTGTTCTGCTGTTCATCCCATAGCTGGTGGGAGAAGAGTTAAAAAGAGACAAGTGCCATACAGCATACATATTTGATGATCATGTCTCGTTCGGTACATGACTGACTACAGAATATTTTCTCGCCGTAGGTAGCTATATCTTTCTGGAGTTGACTGGTTGCCATTCAAGGCTATAGAATCCAATCTGTTCAGCGTATAACTGGTTGGAGGAAAAGATTATGACAGTCAGGTGCCATACGTGATACACACTTGTAGGGAGAAGAGATGGATTTATTTTTTTTCTAAAGGCGCGTAAGTGAAAGCAACTAGTTTTACTGGAATCCGACCTCGGATCTCCGATTTCTCACTAGGAGCCGATATACGTTGCACCACAATGCCCAATAAGACTCATTCCAAATCGGAACTTATAGTTTTTTTTTTCGCAACTCACTCGCCAGGCAAAAAGAATGAAATGAAAAAAAAGTCTTTGTCGCCTGACGATCAAGAAATGGAGAAAAGCGAATTGGGAATAAACGTCTTTTGTGCTGAATTGTTTGGTTAAGGTGACTACTTTGTTTTAATTGCTGGGATTTAAATGTTGAGTACTTTGGATTATTGCGTCTGTCTTTCTTGGATTCTTGTTGCTTCCAGGCACAATTTTTTACCGTTTTTATTTCTTTTCATTTTTATGGCTTCTTTCTTTATGGGTTCTTATTTTTCCCTTTCATATTCATTTCTCCCTTCAAGTGTTTTCATTTGGCAGGATTTGCATTGGGAAAGTTTCATATTTAAACGTTAAAATATTTTGGTATATTGCACACACACACACACACACACACACACACACACACACACACACACACACACACACACACACACATATATATATAGTGTATCGAGGAAGCAGATCA